>PJEM01007921.1:72139-89087 GCA_004023845.1 Helogale parvula | reverse complement strand
AGGAGGGGAGAGGGGGGAGTGGAGGGACGGGGAGGAGAAAAAGCACATGAGTCCCTTTCCATTTCTCATCATTTTTCGCAAACTAGCTCCTCTCCTGGATCACGGTTTCCTGAGGAGCAGATCTTCCCCGGGTGGCATGTCTGTCTGTCCCCTGCTCTGTCACAGCCCCGCGAGCTGGGAAAGCACCAGGTGGCGGGCGGAGGGCACATTGTTTCCGGGGAGGGTCGGGAGGGAGGCAGGGGTGTGTGCCTTCCCGACTGTGGGAGTTTGTTGTGGCGCAAGAGTCACCACCTCCCCCTAAACAGACGGACTAACCGGAGGGGGGAGCAGAGCGGGAAGAGGAAAGCTCTCCCTGCCCAGGCCGCCCTGCCCGCCAGCCTGCTCCCTGCACTCCTTTGGGCTGATTTCAGGGCTCGACCCTTGTCCTCAACTGCCCCAAATGCCCACCAGCCTCATGCTCGGATCCAGAATTCCCAGCAGGGACGGGGGGCGCTGGCTCGGGGTGGGCAGAGCGCGTACACCACAAGGCTGTGCTCCCGACGCCCCCTGGCGTCCCCAGTGCCCCCCACACCCGCACGGCCGCGCGCGGGGGGCCTAACCCATCACTGACTACGTGCCCGTGGGCACCGCTGGCTCAGTCAGTGGGGCGTGTGACTCTCCATCGCGGGGTGGTGGCTTTGAGCCCACGTCGGCTGTAGACAGTACTTAAAAATAAAATCTTTAAAAGGAAAGTCTCTTTTCAAAAACATAATTATCTCCCTTCTAAGCAAAACATGAAACGGACATTTTATTTAATGTCTCTGTGTAGCATCGTATCCCATATGTTACGGCCCATTACAGCAGATGGTGCAGCTTCTGTGTCACCAACAGCAGGACTGGGGGCCGCGCGGGTGGGGGGGGCATTTCTATCCCTTTGGCTCTCTTTGTAGTTCTGTGTGTTGCCTGAGTCTCTATTTTAGTATTTTATTTATTTGCCTAGTAATATTTCTTAATGTTTATTTATTTTCAAAACAACGCAACCAGGGGAGGGGCAGAGAAGGGGACCGAGGCTCTGAAGCTGGCTCCGTGCTGACGGCAGAGAGCGCGATGTGGGGCTCACACTTACAAACCCTGAGATCATGACCTGAGCACATTCAGATGCTCAACCAACAGAACCACGCAGGCGTCCCTGACGTTTTATTTGTAAGCAATCTCTACACCCAGTGTGGGGCTCCGAACCTGCAACCCGATGGAGTCGCAGGCTCCACCCACTGAGCAAGCCAGGTGCCCCTTTCCTTTTTCTTTTTTAAATTAATTAATTTATTTTTGATAGACAGAGACAGCGTGAACAGGAGAAAGTCAGAGAGAGAGGGAGACACAGAATATGAAGCAGGCTCCAGGCTCTGAGCTAGCTGTCAGCACAGAGCCCGATGCGGGGCTGGAACCCACGAACTGTGAGATCACGACCTGAGCCGAAGCCGGACGCTTAACCGACTGAGCCACCCAGGCACCCGCCCCTTTCCTTTTTAAAACAGACTTTTTTTCTTAAGTTGAAAAACTATGGAGCCCCTCACGGATTTGGGGGTGGTCCTGGTGCAGGAGCACTGCTGACCTCTCCCCATGGACTCGTTTCTGTGCTCGGGGTGCAGACTGGAGCCCGGCTGTCCTCTCTCCGGAGACAACATCCGCTGGCAAAGATAACCACAGGCTTCACTCAGTAATTTTCCCCTCCTGCGAAGAGGGCAGGGTGGGGGAGTGAGAGTGATCGGCCTCCACCCGCTGGGTTCGGCGCGGGCTGGGAGGGGCGGCCAGCCTGGGGACCGGGCCGGGGCACTCGGGTCCTCCAGAGCATACACCGGAGTCTCCTGGCTGTTTGGATAACTTGATTCCTTTTTTATGACCAAAGAACACTGCACTATGTGCACACAAGTCCCCCGGCGGGTGGCGGAGACCCAGCTATTTCTGCCCTGGGTTCGGTGTGAGAAAAGCAGCCGTGACCGTGCGCAGGGTCTGTGTGGGCACGTGCTTCTTGCCCTCTGCCAGAGAGAGCCCTGGGTGCGTGGCCCCTGCTGGGTCCCACCCAGGGTCACAGTATCACCCGTGACCTCGGGGGCGGGGGTGAGACTGTGGCCGAGCGAGGGGAGAGTCTGGCCTCACACCTCGGCACGGGGACACCCAGCTGTCCTGAGACGCTCATGGACAGACCCTCTCCACTGGCTGGTCTCCACCCCCTTGTTGAAATTTCTTGACAACAGTCATCACATAACTTTTTGTAAATAATAAAGTGTTTCTTTAAGAAAAAAAAGGCAAGACAGCCCTGGGGATTGCTGACGCGCCCTCAGCCCAACAGTGAAACTAATCCGGCTGGGAGCCAGCCCGCAGGTAGGGCCTGGGGGGGCCTGGGACACAGAGATCCCGGGGCCAGGCTTTCCCGCTGCCCTTCTGCCCTGAGCTGCTCCGTCCCAGAAGCCACGGCCTGTGCAGGGTGGGCCGGTGGGCAGCTCTGCTGGTCCCAGACCCTGCCTGTCCCCTTAGGACTAGGAGAGGTCCCGGGCCCTCCCTCCCGATCCCGGGGATCCTGCCAGGCCTGTCGTGTCCCTACCAAACCAGTCAGGGCACTTTCTCCCCGTGATCCGGGGAGGCAGCTGGGGAAATGCCCGCTGCACATGGGGCAGGACCATCGTGTGCTCCAAGGCAAAGCAGCTGCAAGAGAGCTTGTCCAGGTGGCCCAAACTGGCCTGGGGTCCGAGGGAAGTCGCCGCCTTCTCTGTGGGTCATTACTCACCCCTGCCCCTCATGATCCATTGTTCGGGCTGTGGGTTCTAGTTCCCTCAGAGGGGCGTCTGGCCTGGGCACTGGGAACTGTGAGTGAGCCCCAGACGGCCATATGGTCAGGTCGGGCCAGGTGTGCCGGAGGCGCCCCGCAGGCCCCGCCTCATCTGTGCGTTTCAGGGTACGTGCCAGCCCTGGAGACCCCCTGGCAAGGAGGTAGCAGGAACCACACGCCACACCAGGTTCTCATGCCCAGAAGTGGGCCGAGTCCAGACCTAGTGCCGGTTTAAGGAAAGAGCCCACAGGCCTAGCTGCAGGGAAAGGGCAGGGAGGGGGCGCCGCAGGCCTCCACTGCACCCCGATGCACACAAAGCCAGCTCGGGGCAGCTGGGGAGACCCGAGGGTTGTGAAGACTGACCGGCGTGGCATGTACTTGGGTGAGTTAGTGCCGTAGGGACATCCAAGGTTTTGGAAAGGCTAAGACACAGGAACCAAAGTGTCTACAATGACTCAGTCTGGAATTTGCCTCCTAATAATGCAGTGAGTGGGTGGGGAAGGGGCTACAGGCGTGGTCACCGCAGCCAGGCGGGCAGGCTCGATCAAGACAAAGCGGATTTTAGCACATTTGCAGCGCTGGGCACCCTCACCGCTAACATTTTTTAATACACTCTTAAAGCTCCAGGACCAGAGTGTCAGGTGTCCTGATGTCTGAACTAGCTGCCAGTGGACCACAGGTCTGTCTGTCCCTGGCGAGCAGGCGGCCGGGGGCAGCGCCCACGGGTCCTGGAGCACAGTGGCTTGGTGCCCCGGCCTGTCCATAGGTCCGCAGTCAGAGAGCCAGGGTCACCCCGGCCCTTTCTGGGTTTGCCAGACACCTGGGCAGTGCCCAAGAGCCCAGGATGCCGACTCAAGCGGCACCCCCCACAGCCGAAGGGGGCTCCCAGGGCAGTGGCTAGCCCAATTGTGGCGCCCGGGGGCCTGCTGAGAAGGGGAAACCCTGGCGGGTCCATGGTAACTTGGATCCGGAAACTCAGCCCTGACCAGACCTCCAACTTGCACACCTTGCCCACGCCCCAGTCTGATCCCTTTCCCCTCCCCCCTGGTTTAGGGCTGCAGTCGGCCCAGCGTCCCCCAGTTCCTCAGCCCAGGCTGCCGCCACGTATCCAGGGGCTTCTTTCCCCTCTGGGGCCTCAGCCTTGCCCGCCCCAACACCCCCCTCACACCGAAGAGCTCTCCTTGGAGGGTGTAGAGCGAGTGGGCCTGTTGTCCCTGGACCGAATGACAGCCCAGGAGCAGAGGCCAGTCTCGGGTCGCTTCACGGTCCTTTATTGGTGTCCCTGCGAACACCACTGCTGGGGTCGGGGCCCGGGGAGCCCAATGGACCCGGCCCCGGCCCCCTTGTGGGGGGACAGGCTGCTTGGACAGAACCCAGGTGCTGGCATTCTGGGGCTCAGTGGCAGGGGGTCGTGCGGACCGCCTGCCGTGCCCCTGAGGGACACCGTACAGAGCAGGCCATGTGGGGAGTCGGGGGAGGCTGCACGCTCCCCACGGCAGCCGGGCCTCCTGGCTGAGGTTCTGGTGAAACTACTTGGGAAAACAGCCAGGGTCTGGCGGACCCGGTGCCCCTGACCATGTGGTCACCTCCCTTCTGGGCCCTCGATTCTGCAGGGTGCCACCTGCCCCCCGGCCCCCGGAGCTATGGGAGCGTGGCCGCCCGTGAGAATGGCGGAACAGCTGTGGTCCCCCTCCACGGACAAAAGTGCACGCGCAGACACAATGTGGTGAGCAACGCCGGGGCCTGTGCCCCGCTGCTCTGCCACCCGGGTCCTCGCCGGAAGCTGCTGGGAAAGGGTGTTGAGGGCCCCAGGCAGCTGCTCAATGAAAGGGAGAAACCTCAGAGGCCAAAGGGAAGGGGCAGGGGACCCCAGAGCCTAGAAAGCCCCCCTCCACCTCCCTCACCGCAAGTGTTAACAGGCTACTCAGGGAGGAGGAAAACCAAGGCTGGGCCTGGATGCCCCCCCCACCCCCAGTGAGTCATTGTGTGCAGGGCACAGGCGGGCGGGCACGTAGGAGGTGGAGGGGGCGAAGGTCACTGGAATGAGCCTGCAGGGAAAGGACACGGAGGCGGCCCGGGGCAGGTGCAGGGCTCAGGGCAGCGCTCCACCCAAGAGCCCGCCCTCACCCGGGAAGCTGGAGCTGGGGGCTGGGCCTGGCGCAGGCCTCTCCCGGCCCATCACGAAAGCACTTTGATGCCAAAGTGTTTGCGAAGCTGCTCCAGGAAGACAAACGTGAGCACAGTGTGGGGCAGGAGGCGGACACCTGCAGGCACCAGGCCCTGGCGGAGAGAGGGGGAGCAGGAAGTGAGAAGGTCCCAGAGGGACGCAGCCCTGCCCCAGCCCTGCCCCAGCCCCTGCCCCAGCCCCCTGCCCCAGCCCTGCCCCAGCCCTGTCCCCTGCCCGACCTTGTAAAAAGCCAGTGGCCCGAGCTTTGCTGTCTCTACAGCGCAGTGGAAAACACCCTGCAGAAAACACAGAATAAAACAATAAAAGAAAAAGCTGCTTTTCATTTGAAGCACAAGTCGGAACCCCGTCTCGCCCTCAGCACCAGCCAGCGGCCCCCCGCAGAGCCGGGACTTTGGGAGTAACACCGCCGGAGGCGCCTGCGGGCAGAAGGTGCAGGAAGGTGAACGGCCATCCGTCTGCTGACCCGGGAAAGCCAGAACCAGGCAGGTGAGCCGCGTGGCACCCACGGTGCGTGGGGCCGTTAACGGACGCGGCAGGGCCAGCACGAGGGCACCGGAGCCCCGGGAGACGCCAGCACCCTGCGGGCCTGCCCCGGGCACCTCCCGAGACCTCACGGACTACAGTCAACCGGCCACCTCGGGGAAGCCGACAAGGAATCAGATTTAAAAACACACACAGGGGGCGCCTGGCTGCCTCCGTCACAGAGCCTGCGACTCTTAATCTCAGGGTCGTAAATTCAACCCTTAAGTTGGGCGTGGAGCCTACTTAAAAAAATAAATAAAATCTCTACAAACACACAGTGCAGAGGGCTGTCCCAGGGCCGGCGGGGGAGAACTGGGGACAGTGTAGTCGCAATGGGAGGAGCCTCATCTACCTGGCAGGACGGGGCTCAGCCAGCCATGAAGCCTGATGGTGCGGATGGGGACCCCTGCCTCCCACCCTGGCCCCCGGGCCCTGAGTCTGCACTGCAGCCCCCGCTCACCTGGTACTCGCCCTTGGAGTTCATCAGGCGGGTCTTCAGGACGTCGAGGGGCTGACACAGGAACGTGGCACATCCACCCTGGGCGGGAGGGGGAGCGGGGGGGCTTATCACCCATGGGCCTGCCAGGCATAGTGCGCAAGCACCCTGGCCCTCCCCTCACAGCCCCTGGCCGGGATCCCAGGCGCAGCCCAAGGGACACAGGAATCAATCAGAAGTGCCCTGGCTTCAGCAGCAGGGGCCCCGGGGCCTGCTTACCCAGAGGGACACCCCTGGACTTACCCTAAGCCTTCTGCCTTCTGGGCTCTGGCCTCATCCTGGGCACCCTCAGCTCCCAAGGCTGGTTAGCGACCCCCCCCCCCCCCCGCCCCCGCCAGACCCAGCACTCACTGCGATGAAGCTGGCGACCAAGTGCGTGAAGATGCCGTCAGCCAGGTACCCGGTGCTGAGAACCAACTGCTTGGCTTGATCGTAGCAGGACAGCTGTGGGAGCGGAGGGGTGGTCAGGACCCAGAGGAGGGCCCCCAGATCTGGAGAAAGTAGACAGGGGCCCATGGTGACACCGCCTGGCCGACCGACACCCACCTGGCCCACAGTGACGAGCATCCCTCGACTGGCCGCCATGCTCGCACCGGAGAAGAGCCTCTTCAGACCCTCTGCCGGAGAAAGGAGGTGAGGCGCCCGCCAAGCCCCTCAGGGCCCTCCTGGTCCTGCACAGCGCTCCCCACACCCCCCGGCCTCCTCGGACCCCTCCTCTTACCTTCTCGGGCCACGCGGTACAAGCCGTCCATGGCATGGGCGTAGCTGCCAGGGACACAGAATGACGCGTGAGGCTCCTCTCTGGGCAGAGCCATGCAGCTCTCAAAGGGGTCAGGGGACAAAGGGGCCTGAAGATCCCCCCAAGTGCCACCAGAAAGCCTTCGGGCGCCAGCCAGCGCTGGGGGCTGGTCCTGTCTGCCCGCTGTTACTGAGGGTGAGGAGGGGGCCTGCCCCACTTTCTTCCACCCGTTTCCTTGGTCCACCTTTTCCTGTGGCGCACAGTCTGGCCAGAGAGGGGACAACGGGCGTGCCTGGAGCCTCGTCTCACCCCCGAGCTGACCGTGGCCCGCGTCTCCACCTTAGTTACGACGGCAAACCAGAGCCAGCCTTGGAATTAATGGGAACTTAGACTTCATTTAAAAGGGTATTTTTACCAAAAAAAAAAAAAAAATCCCAGCTTCCAAACCTGTTTGAAGGCCCAGACTCAGACTTCTAAACCAACCCTCCCTGTGCGGGAGCCCAGCCCCCATCCCAGGCCCCCCACGGAGAGAAGCCAGAGGCCTCTGACTCAGGAAGGCCGTTCGCGGTGCGGACTCCCACAGCTGTCGGCCGCCGCTGCCCACTCCGGGCGACGCCAGGGGCAGCACGGCCTGTCGGGTCCCAGCAGGCGCCTGGCAGAGCTGCTCAGTCTCCCCGCTCAGGCCCCCACCCCCACCAGGAGCCCCGCGACTCACTTCCGGCGCTGTGCGGGCGGCAGCTTCATGTCGTTTTGCATCCTGGAATGGGCGCACTGGCTCAGGGGGAGGCCGGGGGCCGACAGGCCCCGCACAGCGATCGGGGGGCTCCCTGCTCAGCCTGGAAGCGAGCAGCCGGGCCCGCCCCCCCCACGCCCACGCCCCCAAGGTGTGAGCAGCCTGTTCCGAGCTGAACACACTGCAGACCCACCAACGGGGGACAGGAAAGACCCGGACCTCGGGTGGGCATGCCTACTGACCTGACATTGACCATATCTGCAGGGGTCCCCACGAAGCCTCCGATGCAACCTGGGCGACAGACCCCAGGGTCAACATGTGGTGACTGGCAATGCCCGCTAGGCCGCCCCCCGCCCCCGCCCACCGGCACCTCACCGCTGATGGAGCCCAGCAGCACCTTCTGGTAGAAAGGCAGGGGCCCCTGGCTGCCCTTGGTCACGTGGTCCCGCACGGACTCATAGATGGCAAACCGCGTCAGGGAGTAGGTCATCTGGGGAGAGGGGCCCAGCTCAGAAGGTGCAGGCGGAGGGACCCTGCTGGGCACGTCTGACACCTTCCAGGCTCCCCGCCCCCCATGCACAGTCATCACAAAATGGGCCATGGGGACAGAGGGACCTGCTCAAGGCCACAGAGTCAGCAAGTGGCTGAGCCAATTTGCAAACCTGGGGCTGGCGGAGTCCAGGGCCCCCACTTTCCTTTTTCCCTCCCTGCACTCAGTTTCCCCATCTGTACGTGGAGGTCTTGAGCCAGGTGTGACGGCAGGGCCGGCCCCTAGAAAGTAGAGCGCACCCCATCCCACTGCACGTCGTCTCTGGGCCTTGTGGTTCCTTCCTCGCAACCACCTTGAAGAGGGGCAGAAGCAACCTCCGTGCCCACAAGGCACCCAGTGGGGAGGCATGGCTGCCTGAGTCCAGGCTTGGGGGGGCGCCAGCCTTCCCCTCCACCTGCGTGGGCTCTGGGACCAGGACCTAAAGAAGCCCTTGGCTGGGAGGCAGAAGTGCCCTGGTCACGCGTCCTGTCCACCACCATCCTGGGAGGGGGCCCCAGGGGCACCTGTCTGCACAGGGAAGCACTCAGGCCGTTGTAGAGCGCCAGGACGCCATCCGAGCGCACCACCTGCAGGGCCATGCCGGTCATGCGCATCTTCACTTCCTGCTGCGTCTGCAGATGCACCTGTCGGGGTCACACCTGCTCAGAACAGGGCTCCCGCCCCAGGGTCCACCCAGGCCAGCTGTGCTCTAGCCCTTGCCCGCCATCTATCACGTTACGTCCTCATGAAAACCCCAGGGGCCGAGTGCTATCAGCACTCCAGTTCAGAGATGGGAAACTGAGGTACGGAGAGGCAGAGAGGTGTCCTAAGGGTACCCAGCTGGGGTGTAGAGATGGGACTCTGTGCTCACACCTGGCCCCAACCTCTATTCCACACTCTAGCTTTACAAGTGTGGTCAGCTCAGCTCCATCAGCCGAGCTGGGTAGGACAGAGGGCGCTGGGCCCGCGGCCAGGCGGCCGTGCAGGAAGCGGCCTGGCCCTGGCGAGCAGCAGCCATGAGGACCAAGCCGGGGCTTGGGGGCAAAGGGAGAGACCAAAGAGCTGTGTGGTTAACACCTCCAGTGACCACACGGCCAAGAGGCAGCAACCTCAGCCAGGGCCTCCCTTTGAGACCGGCCTCCATGGCTGTCCACAGTGCCTGCTGCTCACCAACAGGGGCCAGAGAGCAGGTCCTGTGGCAAAACAGCACCTGGGGGGCAGGGCACGGGGGCTGTGGACAGATGACCGCAGGCTGCCTGCGAGGGCTCCAAGGGCCCCTGGGAAACGTGTCCACCCACAATGGGACCAGAGCTAACCCTCCAGAGCCCACGGTGGGGATGGGGGAGGGGTCGTCAGGAAAGCAAACTGAAGCAGGAGGGTCCTGCCTGCCTCCCTCTGCTGGTCAGAGCGGCCTCCACCAGGCCCTGCTCCTCCTGACAGCACTCAGGCCCTGGGGATGACCAGGAGCCACGCAAGCCTCCCCCAGGACAGGCCAAGGGGCCACCAGCTTCAGCCCCCTGACCCCCATCTGCTAATCCTGCTTTGACCTGGGGGGGGGGTGCATTTTTATTAGAGAAGTCAATCTTCTTCATTCAGCAAAAAAGTTGCCAGGAGGTAGATACCCTCAGGCGGGCACGAGTGGGGCCTGGCTGCGCTGCAGGTCAGGTGAGTTCTGGGTCAACAGGGAGGGCCCTCGTGCCAGTCCCTCCCGGGGGTCAGTGTGGAGACCAGGCTGCTCTGGGTGGGGTCAGCTACACGGGTCCAAGTGACCCCAGTCCAGGTCCCCCTGGGCAGGGCCTCCTGGGCAGACTATGCTTTGCATCACTGGCTTTTCTTCTTTGTTCTCTGTAGGGAGAAAGGGGCAGAAACCTCCCCCCCCCCCGGCTCTGGGAGACAAGAGAAGTTCTGTCTTCTGCCCCATAAGCATGTTTTCTAAAAGAAGTAAAAGGAGTGAGTGCTCTTGCTCCCCCTCCCAGGGCCCGACCTGCGTGGGCGCAGGGTCCTGGGCTTCCAGCGGCCCACCCCGCCCAAGGCGAAGCAGCCACCTGCAGCCCGCACTCCCTCGCTGTGTGCTGGGTCCCCCCGCAGGCAGGGAGGCCACCTGGGCTATGCGCCGGGTGTGCTGGAGCCCTGGCTCGACTCTAGATGCCAATTTCTGTACTCCTGGCAGAACCACCCCCTCAACTTGGAACCAGGCAGAACGGTCTCAAAAGTGCGGGGTGGAAACTGGCTCAGAGAGGCCAAATGACTAGCCCAAGGTCACACAGGTAGTATAGGAAAAGGCGGCTCGTGAGCTACGACAACCGGGCGCCTCTTCCCGAGAGCGGGCAGGGTCTCCGGGCGGGGGCGGTGGACCGACGGCTCTCAGGCCCCGCGCCAAGGCCGACCCAAGTCCGAGGCCCTCCGGGCAGTGCAGGGTCCGGCCGGTCAGCGCCCAGGGCGTGGGCGGGCCCCTTCGCCCCCCCCCCCCCCACGCCCCGGCCGCTAGCGCTCCTAGCCCGCCCGCGCCAACCTCACCTTGAGCAGGTCCAGCGGGTGCGTGCAGCAGGCGGCCCCGCACGAGGCCAGCCCCCCGAAGTACCAGCGCGACACGCGCCTCTCGGCCGCCATGGCCCGCGCCGCGGACGCCCAGGAGCGCCGGCCGCCGGCCCCGGCTCGCGCCGCTCAGACCCCGCCTCAGGCCCAGGCCCTGATCCGACCCCGACCCCTGCCCGGGACCCCGGCCCGCTTAACCTCCCGCTCCGAGTTCAAAGCACCGTCCGTCACCCGCGCGCCGCGCAGCCAATGCGCCCGCGCGGCCCCGGGGGCGGCACCACTTCTGGGGGCGGGGCCACAGCGACTCCGCCTCAAGCCGGGGGGGCGGACCCCGCGCCTTAAAGCGGCCGCGCTCCGGCTAGCCAGCGGACCGCGCCCCACCGAGTCGCCTCCCCTTGTGCAGGAGGCGGGGGAGGGGGGGAGAGTGGGCGCGGCCGCGCGGACCCCCAGGAGCCTGCTGAGTGGGCCAGCTCCACTCTACCCGCGAACCTGGAGTCCCTCCCCCGCCCTACTCCGGCTCCTCCAGGGCCACGCCCACGCCTAGGGCAGGTCTCCGAAGGTCACGGTTGAGGAGTGGCCTCGGCGCTCAGCCAGTCCCCGCTACTCCCGGAGCCCAGCCTCCTGCAAACACCCCGCCCCAGCCGCAGCCCTGACCTTGCATCCGGTGTCCCAACCCCGCTACAGGCCCTGGGGGTCAGCCCTGGGACCTGTGCAGCGGAAAGAGATGGCACAGCCTGCGGATTACAAGAAAACTAGGGGCAAAAGACAATCCACTCTCCGAAGCTCCCAGCCAAGTCCAGCCTCAGGTCTGCTCTGACCAGACAGCCCGAGGCAGCCATCCGGGAGGAAAAGGGGCAAAGTTCTGAGCCATGGGAGGTGGCAATCAGGGAGCTGCCTGTCCCCATATGCGTCTGCGTGCAGGTTCCCAGTGTCATCCCACCATCCAGCAAACAGCAGGTGCCAAGTGTGCTGCTAGGCCAGAGATGCACCTTCTGGGCACAATGGAAATCAGAACCCCCAGGGCCACTTCACGGTGGGGCCACGTGGACCCGGGGGTTCTCCATAGCTCCTAATCTCTGAGAAGGGAAAGCCAGAGACCCCTTCCCCAGGGAAGGACCTCCGTCTTGCAATCCCAGCTTGGCCACTCAGCCCCCACCCCAAGGGAGACGTGTGAGGGGGGCATTGGGAAGACAACTCTGGGTCCCCTGGAGCTGCTGAGAACCCCGAGTAAGTCCAGCCCGGCCTCAGCGCCCAGCAATGATCTAGCTGTGTCAGAGGCATAAGATGGGCCCGCAAACCTTCCTATTGGAAGGCTCTGGAGACTGCCTTCTAGAACACCAGGAGGCTCCTGACCTTGAGGTCCTCGGCTGGGGAAACGAACAGCTGCAGAGATGGTGCACAGCCCATCCCAGCCACGGACCCTTGGGGGGGGGGGGGAAACGCCGGCCACAAGGAATCTTGCTTTATCTGAAGTGTGGGGTGGGGGGTCGGAGAAAGATGGGGCCTGCATTTAGATGAAAACACAGGTGAGTGGGGCACAGTGGGGCAAGGGTCACAGCAATTCTCTGGAAGAAACCAGAGAGGGGGCTCCTGGCTGGCTCAGGCAGAAGCACATGTGACTCTTAATCTCAGGGTCCTGAGTTTAAGCCCCACGTGGCACATTGAGCTTAAACAAAAATCCAACTGTATTTCTATACATCAGCCATGAACAGTCTGAAAATTAAATTAGGAGAAACAGTTCCATTAAAGAGAAAGAAACCAGAGAGGATGCGAGACACAATGCACCGTGAGGAAATGTGAAAATGTGCTGCCAAACAGCGAGATGGCTTTCACAGCTGAGAGAGCCCTTTGTTTAAAAACAACCAGGGCCACCAGACGGGACTGGTAGGCTGTCTCTGCTCAGGGTCCCATGGGAGGTAGGGGCGCCTTTGAGACGCAGGCCAGCACAAAACCTGCCCCGACCTGGGGGCTCATTCAGGATAAATTGAGATGTTCAAATCCTCCATCAGCCCGAGGAGGGTGATGTTATCAGCTCCTGACCACCAAGGCCAATGCTTGCTGTGCACAGAATGAGGGCGGCCCCAAGGCACGGGGCCAGCTGCGACGCCCCCTAGGACCCGAAAAGCCCCGGGAGGGCACCAGATGTGCGGAGGAATCCTGGAAAATGGGAAGTGCGCCAGGTGTGGGGCATCTTCTTAAGAAAGAAGGGGGACTTGCTTTTGGCTTCCTGCTCAGAGGTGGCAAAGGTGCAATTTGTCTTCAGTCTGGAATCCGGGTTCATCCGAGAGTGGCCACCTCCACCATGCAGCCTAAGTTCCACCCTGACCAAGATGAAGTCAAAGTCGCGGACCTGAGGGGCACCGCTGGGGAAGTCGGGGCTCCATCTGCCCTGGCCCCAAAGCTCAGCCCTACGGGTCTGTCTCCAAAAAACGGTTGGCGACGATGTTGCCAAGGCAACCAGTGATGGAAGCGTCTGGGGGATTACAGTGAACCTGACCGTGCAGGACAGGCCCAGACGGAAGCGGTGCCTTGGCCCCTGCCCCGCTCCTCAAAGCCCCCAAGGAACTGTGGAGATAGAAAGCAGCAGAAACATTGAGCGCGGTGGCAATGTCACTTTTGATGAGACGGTCAACACTGCCTGGCAGATGCGTCACTCATCTTGAGCCAGAGCTCTCTGGAACCCTGAAGACATCCTGGGGACGGCCGGGTCTGGGCCGCAGTGCTGATGGCCACCCCCCCATGACATCACAGGGGACATCAACGACGGTGCAGTGGAATGCCCCCCCGCCCCGAGTCAAGAACTACAAAGGAAAATATTCCCATAAAGGATCACGTGGCGGCCCAAAAAAGAAGGTGGGACTTGGCAAGCTGTAGGTCAGGGAACGCAAAAGGATCCCCAGCCGAACTCTCAAATGGATCATAAAGACTTCCGCATAAACCCAAGGCGGTCTGAGATGGGGAGGTCAGGGGAGGTCTCCTTGGCATTCCCACGTGGGGCTTAGGGAAGGATGGCGCCACTCAGGGGCTGGGCAGATGCCAGGGTTCCTGGAATGGGCAGGAGCCAGGGGTCAGCTCCGACCTCCCTCTGCCACGTGCTCTGTGACCATGTCATCAGCCTGGACGAGCACACAGCATGCGGACTCCTACCAGGATCTGACGGGACCTTGTCAGGTTCTGTGCTGGTCCCATCAAGCCCACTCAGGATGCACAGACTCCCCTCCTTGTCTTGAGCCCAAGGGCCAAGGCCAAGTGGCCTCCAGGGACCCAGGACACACCCCACCTCCTGCCAGGTCTGAGACCACAACGGCACCACAGCAGGTGGAGACCAGAGCTGGGGGTGAGGGCAGGGTAGGACCATCAGGGACTGTTAGGTCAGGTGGGGGGCACCAAGCAGTGCCCAATGCCAGGGAAGCAGAATGAGGATGGGCTGAGGTGCAAGGTCAACTGCAATTTTGAGCAGTCCCCCCAGCGTGTCCGGCGTGGAGCAGAGGGTCCCTTCATCTCGGGAAGGGGGCGGGGGGGGGGGGGGGAGTCCTAATCATTACCCACAAGTCCCTCGGAAAGACAAAGGGGCTCAGAGCACACGCAGACTCCGGCCACCGGTGCAAGGCGAGGCCCAAGGCTGGCCTCGACTTAGAGCACCCCTTTTCCCGGGAAGAGGCAGGTGGGCCAGCAGGACACCGGCCCGTCACCCCCCCCCCAGGGGGCCCAGCGGTCGCCTCTGCGGAGGGAAGGCACACGCAGGGATCTGCAGATGGTGGATCATCCACGAGTCAGGGGGCGCTTCGGGGAGGGCCTCCCGGCAGTGTCCAGGTGCTGGGCACCCCCACCTGGGTGCACGCCAGCTCCCAGCCCTGTCCTCAGGCGTTCCGCCCAGAGCCTGGCACTCCCAGATGCAATGTCCCCTTCCGAGCCCGCGGCCCTGTCCTTGCAGGCTGCTCTCCAGCATGGCCGGGGAGGGGGCGCGGGGCTGCGTCTCTCAGGTACCCGGCTCACCCAGTCTGTAGGCAGGTGCGCGCTTCCTGCTGAAGACCAGGCAGGCGCCCCACCCCCACCCCAGGGTGACCATGACATCAGCCTCACGGCAGCTGCCACCACTCAGGAGGGCTGGGTGCTGCCCCTGCCTCCGCTGAGCTGCCGCCGGACCCCCGAGGTCAGGCCCCTGCCCGAGGAGGACACAAGGACCGCCGGCCGACCCCCACTCGCCCCGCAGGGAGCGCAGGGAGCCCCGGCTGGGGCTCCGGGCAGCCCGCTCCCCCGACCCCGCAGCTCACCCAGACACACCACTGCACACGCGGCACCCCAACAATGTATTTTTCTCAGTGGCCACCAGGGGGTGCATGTTGATTCTGGTATGTTCTAGAGTCCATCTCCCTGGTGCTCACACAGGAGCCGCCCCATCTCAGCAGGTCCATTTGTCTGTCCCGGAGCAGAGCTGGCCTCAGGGCGCCAGTGCCACAGTTCTGCCCTGAAGCTGCTCCCACCATGGCCCCGGGGGCTGGGAGGGGGGAGCAGGAGGGGGCTTCCCCCAGGTCACGGCCCAGGGTCCTGGGTCCTGGGTCCTCGGTCTTCAGGGCTGGCCTATTCTAGAACCACGGTGCCGCCCACCGCCTCCAGGGCGGCCTTGATCTTCTCCGCCTCGGCCTTGGAGACATTGGCTTTGATTTCCTGAGGCAGGGACTCCACCAGCTTCTTTGCCTGCCGGAGAGCAGAGTCAGAAATGGGGCCCGTGGTGCCCCCAGAAAACCTGCCCGAGGCGGGGCCCGGCCGAGCACCGCCAGCGGCGGGCAGGGAGGGCCGGGCAGGGAGGGCCGCGCGGCGCGGGCTCACCTGGACCAGGTTTATGCCCTGGATGTGGTTCTTGATTTCCTTGATCAGCTTCACCTTGTCCACCGGCTTTGCCTCCGTCAGGCGGACGGTGAAGTGCGTGCGCTGCTTCTGTTTCGGGATGTCTTCTTCTGCCTCCTGGGAGAGGGGAGACGGCAAGGACGGGGTGAAGCAGGCACCCTCGGTCCCGCGGCCCCGGAGTCGCCAGCGCGGCCCAGCACGGCCTGCAGTCCCAGCAGGAGCCAGCGACCCATCGTCGACACTGCCCCTCGCCCTCTCTCCGGAGGCTGTTCTGAACGCCCCCCCTCAAGTTCCTTCGTCCCTCAAAAACTGTCACTTGTGGGACAGGCAGGGTGACACCAACAGTGCTTGTCAAGTGCTGGAAGCCATTTTCTGAACTCCCTAAGTTAAGAAAAACTCCTTGGGAGGTCAGGCGGGTTTGCACACCTTCCCGCCGTCAGATGGCGACCAAGGCCGACCCCCGAGGCGCCTTGCTGACTGGTATCGGGAGTGACTTGCCCCTTATCCTAAACATATGCTGAGGGCGCCTCGTGAAACAACTTACGGGAGTTTCTTCTTTTGTGTTTACGGGAGCAGATATTACTCTTCCCGAGAAGCCTGTTTTACTTCCCTCGAGGAAACAGGCTACTGGCCCTGCTCACAGAGAACGAACTTTTGCCTCCGCCACGCTAAACACACTGCCTTGTACCTGAATGCTAAAGACCCTTCCTTCCCGCGTGGAAAGCATCTAGTCACTTACCTCAATCGCTACTGATCAAGATCATGTTGGAGTCTTCTACCAATCTGTGCTCTGGGAAATTTTTACATGCCAAAGAATTTGTCATCAGAAATCACTCTCTAAGGGGGCTCCTGGGGGGCTCAGTCGGTTAAGCCTCCGACTTCAGCCCAGGTCATGATCTCAAGTTCGTGGGTTCGAGCCCCGCATCTGGCTCTGTGCTGACAGCTCAGAGCCTGAAGCATGCTTCCGATTCTGTGTCTCCCTCTCTCTCTGCCCCTCCCCGCTCATGCTCTGAATCTGTCTCAAAAATAAATAAAACATTAAAAAAAAAAAAGAAATCACTGTCTAAGGCAATTGCCACTTCTGTTTTGCATCCCACACATTTTCCCCATAAATAAAGCGGACCCTCCGGTCGGTGCAGAGAGGTCCGCCCGGTGAGCAGAAAGCAGCCGGGCCCCCTCCCAACACGGCCCGGCCTTCAGGGAGCCCTGGACATGCGGGAGCCGGACTCCGGAAGTCAAGTAGTGGTTCGGGAAACCTGTGCTTGTCCCGTCCTCGGGCGAGCCCCAAATCACGTGTGAGTGACAGATTCACAGCTGCCCCGTCCCCAGGTGACCCGCAGTGGAGGACTGGGTTGACAGGAAGACGCAGCAGGCGCCACGTGGCCCGGCAGCCGGGGCTGTGCTGGTTCGCACGTGCCCTGTTATCAGCAGTGTCCCTTCGTCCCCCAAAGGGTCCCGGCTTAGACAACAGATTTCAGAGTAATCTTCTCTCCTTGCCCCGAACTTCCAGGCTGAAAGTAACAAGCCTGTAAGCTGCCGCTTCGTGGGGGGG
>PJEM01007921.1:0-72039 GCA_004023845.1 Helogale parvula | reverse complement strand
ATTATGTTTGTTGTCCAAATGGCTCCCGGCTACGTCAGTACCTGCGTTCTTAGAGACGTGTGCTGGGCGCGCAAGAAAGCACGGATCAGAAATGCGTCCCAAGGGGCGCCTGGGGGGCTCGGTCGGGTAAGCCTCGACTTTGGCTCAGGTCATGATCTCGAGGTTTGTGGGTTCGAGCCCCGCGTCCAGGTCTGTGCTGACAGCTCAGAGGCTGTCTCTCTCTCTCTCTCTTTCTCTGCCCCTCCCCTGCTTGTGCTCTGTCTCTTAAAAAAAAAAATGTCAAGAAAAAAATTTTTTTTAAATCTGCCTTAAGCTTCAAAGCTTCAAAGGACAAATACCAAAACCTTAATAATTATTGAGAATGAGCGAGGGGCGCCTGGGGGGCTAAGTCAGTTAAGCGTCCGGCTTCGGCTCAGGTCATGATCTCACGGTTTGTGGGTTCGAGCCTTGTGTCGGGCTCTGTGCTGACAGCTCAGAGCCTGGAGCCTGTTTCAGATGCTGTCTCTCTCTGACCCTTCCCTGCTCACGCTGTCTCTCTCTGTCTCTCAAAAATAAATAAATAACAGAAAAAAAAAACGTTTAAAAAAAAAAAGAGAGAGAATGAGCGATAGACACACGGCGGTCATTTGCACTTGCAGACTGAACTTGCAAGCTTTCTGCAGAGATTGCAACAGTCTCCCAACCAAACCAAAAAAACCCTAGAAAACAAAAAGCAAACGCACGTGTGGCCTCAAGTCTGCTGGTTTCCTTGCAGAGACCCCAACCTGTCCGTCACGTCCCCACCTCTCCGCTCCAGCCCGTGGCTCCCGAACCCTGGGGACGCCCTGTCCTCCATCTCCCGGTCATCAGGGCCCTTCCCTGAAACTGTAACCCTCCTCTCCCCTCCCGCTTCTTCCCTACTTTTTCCTCATATTGCTCATGACGCTCAAGTCCTGCTGTTCAACCAAAATTTTCTTCTTCTCACTAGACTGTCAATTTCCCTCCACGAAAACGTGGTCTCCGCGCGGGCAGGGAGGAGGGCCCAGGGGGGCTGCAGGGAAGCCCACCGCCAGCACACACACAGGTCCGCAGGACGTGCTGACTGATGCAGGGCCCGGCTCACCTCTGGGGCGGCTGCAGCGGCGGTGGCACCAGGCACCGTGCCACCCATTGGCATGAGTCCAACATCCTGGATCTTCAGTGTTTTCTGCAGGGAAAGGAAAAAGCAGATTCGGTAGCTGCCCATCACACCCAGCAAGCCTGGCACGGTCCTCACACTCAGGAAGCTCGCGCTTGACAACTTCCCAGACGCCCCAAATGTACCGGAAACAAGACACAAGCCTGTGGTACCTTCAGAAGCTCGTTGAGATCTGAGATCTCCAGGAGCGTGAGGCTGGCGATGTCCTGGACCAGCTGCTGGATCTTGGGAGGGTACTCCTTGGGGGCGTTATCCAGGGGTGCACCGGCGAGGGCCTCCCCCATCCGATGGCTGCTGCATCTCATCAGCCGCACGGCGCAGACGCGGGGCACCTGTTGCCTAGCCCCCCCATCCAAACAAAGCTGTCAGCCTGGCACAGGCGAGTGACACAGACCAGACAACTTGGTGCTATGAGTGCAGTTCTAGCTCCTAGGTCCCAACCCAGGGTTCTGAGATTCCAGCTGCCTTAAGGCCTTCAAAGAGCCGTAGAAATGCACGCAATTATTGCAGACATGCTACCCACCCCGTTAAGTATCCGAGTCGGAAAACTATGACCCACGGGAGCAGGGCAGTAACTTGAATGCATTTTGCTACAGTTAGCCTTTCGGAACCTGGGGCCCTCGGACAGCACAACGCCGGCCCCACTGATGGAAGACCTCTAATGTCACTAGGGCTGCAGCGGAAACTGAGGTCCGGAGAGAGGCAGGAACCTAAGCAAGGTTCTCTCGGACCACGTCTAGCACTTTCCGCGGTCCGCGCGGTTAGGGGGCCAGCAAGTGGGGGTCCTCGCGACCCCTACCTCCTCCAGACCCAGACGAGTAGGGGGTGGCATCCCGCCCACCGCCCCCAACCTGCACCTTCGGTTGCCGGCCGAGGGCCCCGACCCTGCCGCCCTGCCAGCCCTCGGCGGACCGCGGTACCTGGCGAGACGGAGCGCAACGCCCTGAAGCCTGAGACACGGCCCCCAAAGGGGGCGAGCGGCCGCCGGCAGCATCGGTCCGCGGGCGGGAAGGTCACACGCGGCTCTCCAGGAGGAGGACGCTCTAGCCGCCGAGGCCGCCGAGCATACGAGCTGTGTGATGGCGCTCTAGCCGCCGAGGCCGCCGAGCATACGAGCTGTGTGACGACTCTCTAGCCGCCGAGGCCGCCGAGCATACGCGCTGTGTGATGGCGCTCTAGCCGCCGAGGCCGCCGAGCATACGAGCTACGTGAGGGCGCTCTAGCCACAGGGGCCCCGATGGACGAAAGAGTTGGGGGCGGACGCTCTAGCCGACGAAGCCGCCGAGCAAACGAGTTGGAGAGGACGCTCTAGCCGCACCTCGCGCTTGCCTCCTCTCTCTTCCCGAGATTACCCCCGAGGCAACTAGATGCGCAGGCGCACAGAGTCGTTGGTAGGGGCCTGGGTCTGGACGGTGATCGGCTGGGAGCATGAAAGCTAGAGAAGTCCGACGCTTGGCGCCAGGCTCTGTCCGATTCGGGGAGGCAGTCCCGGCCCCCGGGCAGCCCGGCCGGGGAGAACCCGGGGAAGACTCGCGGCGGCTGACAACGAATTGCCGCCGCCGCGGGGCGGGCACGGGGATCCCAGGTGTCCTTTCCCGCAGGTCCGTGCTGGGGGCCACGCCCACCCTGGGGCCACCTATCGCCGGGAGCAGCTACCCTCTGGGCAGCCTTTTCCTTGGTTTCCTCCTCCTCCTCCTGAAGGATTGCCTTTCCCGTCCACGAGGTCCCTGCAGCCCCTGGTGCATCTCGGCAGCTGAGCTCGGGGTTCTCCGCTTACAACGTAGCCAAGGGCTGTGATTGAGCCCAGAGAGGTCGAGGGATAGATAGGGTCCTGGGTGGGAGGGTAGCAGTTCACCTGGCTGTCTCCAGCCGCCTGCTCTTCCGTCCAGCTCCCAGACAGGGCACGGGGTCTTTAGCTTAGACCCCTGTAGCTCCAGCCCCCCTCTGCGGACCGTGCCCCGGGGGCCCTGAGTCTCTCCTCTTCCAGCTCATTTTCTAAGAGCCCGGCATGGAACCGGACTTTAGATCCAGAAGGTAGAGCTGTCCTCAGCCTAGCAGCCTCCTGCTCTCCTGGCCCTGCTTTTGACCCACTCTCAGAACGTCCATTCCTTCGTACAAGAGCTAACACCCAGGTCACCTAAGAGCTTTGTTATTTAAGGCATGAAAGGTTTTGAACATTTGCAAAGGGCTGGGAGTCTACGTTCTTATATTTTCTTCCAGGCTACGACTCTGTAGAGTCAGGCTAGATGCTTGGGCCTTGCAAGTCTTGGAGGAGTCAGGGCAGAGCAGGGCTGGGTGGGGAGGGCTGCTGCTGGGCTCCCCAAGGGCACAGCTTGGTGGCACCCAGTCTCAGGGAGGGAGCCGTGCAGCTGCTGCCAGAGCAGTGTCCGCCCCTGGAGACTCGGAGGAGGCTGGCCTGTGGACCCGTGCCCTCACACTCATGCCCAGAGCTGGGCCAGCTGCCCGCCACCTGCCTTCTGAAGAGACACTGCCATACTTGTTGAAAGACGTTTTATTTTCAGTGTTCCATTCCGTCTACTCGGGGCACTGGAGGAGATGGCAGCTCAGAAGCAGAGAAGTTGGAGACGAAGCCCCGTCTTCCTGGGAGGGCCGGGAGCGCCTGCTGACCGCCGGGGGCACGCACACTAGTGGGACCACAGGCCCCACAGGCCCGCTGTGCAGATGGGAGGGCCCAGGCCGCAGGGGACAGAGGGCCCCCCTCCGGCAGCCCTCACAGGACTGGCCACACAGGGCCGGGGGCTCCCCCTCAGAGAAAGTCCTTCGCTCCCACCCTCTGAGGCTTGGCCCTGGGGAAAGAAGTCAGTGACCCAACTCAGGGTGATGGGGATGGGGGGGGGGGGGCCTGGAGCACGGAGTCACCAGAAGAGGACAGAAAGGGGGAGGGGGCCGGGCTGAAGGGTCACCCCTGCCTGTAGCAGGGACTCTACATGGCGGTAAGAGGAGAGCAAGGCAGGACGACGCGAGTTAAGAGACGGAGGCGGCGGTTCGCGAGAACCGTAGTGTTGCTCTGGGCGGCCGGCTGCCAGCCGCGGGTCAGTCAAAGGAGATGAGCTGGGCTTCGCTGCCCGGTGCCGGTGGGCCCTGCGCAGGCGGCTGCTGGGCCACGGGGGGCGGCTGCTGGGGGGGTCCCCCTGAGGGCGCCATCTGCAGGGGGACACACAGCAACCGTTGGTCCCGCCTTGCCACCCTCTCCCCCCAGCTCTGTAGAACGCACCGTCCTGGTCTGAGCCCCAGTGAGGCCCCTCCTCCCTGCTCTCTTCCTGCCCCGGCACAGACCCCGCGCGCTCCCAGCCAGCGTCTGCGGACTTGAGCTTTAGATGAACGCGGGGCTCGGAGATCAGCGGTGTGCGCTGACGTCCCGCTGCCGGGAAGCAGTCTGGCCCGCGCGGTCTGTCCTCCCCAGGGCGGCCCCACCATCCTCCGCGTCCTGAGCCGCAGTGACCACCTTGGGTGAGGCTCACCTGCTGGTACACGGGCTGCTGCCCTGAGAGGTAGGGCTGCTGCGGGGGCGGCATCGGCGCGTCCTGGCTGGGAAGGGTACTCATGAGGTTCTGTGAAGGCGAAGCGAACCCCATGGTAAGGAGCCCTGATGGCAATAAAGGGGGGCCGTTTCTGACCCGAAAAATCGGATGCCCACCAGCTAGGAGACCCTAATGGTGGGGATGGGGATGGCGAGCCGAAGGACAGGACCTCCGGTGTCCCGTCCCCCCCCCCACCCCCCCCCCGGCCACCTCCGTGTGGACACCGGTCTCGCACCTGCATGCTGTAAGGCTGGTAGCCCATGGACACCGACTGGCTCCCCATGTAAGCCATGGTGCCCGACTGCGGAGGCTGGGAGACGGCTGGCAGGCTCTGTGCGGCCTGGGACGCCACGTTCTGCGGAGGGAAGGGTGTGTCGGGAGAAGAGCTGGGGCCCGTGTCCCCGGGAGGGGCGCCCCCACCTGCCTACCTGGTAGCCCTGTGTGGGAGTGGGCTGGTAGGAGGAGTAGGCTGGGCTGGCGGTGGGGCCCGCCGGGCCCTGGGGGGCCGCCTGCGCCCCTGCGGCTCCTGCCGGGTACATGTAGGCGCTCACCATGCCGGGATCTGCGGGAGGAGGGGAGCAGGCTCATCCCCTGCGGGCCGGGGGCAGGGCTGGGGGACGGGGCCGGAATCACTTTTGTGGCTCCCTTCCTGTTGTGAATTTTGGAAGCAAGTTCACATTTCGCGTTCTCACACAAAAAAAGAAATGAAGCCAAGGACAGTAAGAACTCTAAAACGGAATAAAACCAGAAGAGATGGACCAGTTGTGCCAACAATAAGATGGAAACGAGCCCTCGGACCTTCTGACTCCGCGTCTGGACCCTGTGTCCTCCGCCCAGAGACCGAGGACACGGACCTGGTGAACCCGTCAGGGACCTTTCCCGGGCGGGTCAGGCTGGCATTCCGGGGCCACTTCTGTGCGTTCCAGGAACGGACGGCACAGGACACGTGTGTGGACAAGAGGCAGGAGATAGAGGCGTCGCTGAAGCCGCGCCCGCGTGCAGACAGGCCGTGCGCGCCCACACCTCCAGCGCGCCCCCCCCTCCCCCCACTGAGCACACGCTGGCACCAAGCAGCCTCCGCTGGCACCAAGCAGCCTCCGCTACCAGGAGCGGGGGCTCGCCGGCAGGGAAGCAACAGGAACAGGAAATGGAGCAGCTAAAGGGCGTTCCCAGGGCCACACCTGTGACAATCCGAGTGTCCTAACAAACTGTGAAATCGGAATAAAACGGGTCTGCCCGGACGTGAATGATGAAAGGGTCAACAGGAGAGAAGACAAAGCGGCTCCTTAGAGAAGGGCATGGTGCCTGCCACTCACTCTCAGAAGGTTCAGGAAGGAAAAGCGCGCGTTTCCATCGAAGGGAGCAAACGGAATGAAATGCTAACGTTGGGGAAACCCGGAAAACTCTGCGCCCCTCTTTCCCTTCCCTGTAACTGAAGTTACGCCCGAACAAAGAAGGAAAAGCTGGTGGTCCGGGCCCGTGGGAGGCGCCTGCCTGTTACCTGCTGCGGCCCCCGGCATGCTGGGGTAGGGGCTGCCGGCCGCGGGCGCCGGCTGGCTCATGTACACGGTGTGCATGGGGGAGCCCTCCACGGAGCCCGCTGGGCTGAAGGTGCCGGGGAAGCTGGTTGGGCCTGACGGCTGGTAGAGCACGCCCCCCGTCGCGGGCATGGCCTGGAGCTGCGGGCACAGAGAGACGGCGGTCAGGGTAGGGCTCGGTCTCTGGAGTCCGTGGCAGGGGAGGACCCAGCGGTGGGCACGTGCCTGGGCATAGGGCAGGGAGAAGGCGGGCATCTGGGCCCGCATCTGGATGGTCTGCTTCTGCTGCTCCAGGCGCATCTGCCGCTCCTTCTCCTGCTCCTGCAGCCGCTGGATGGCCAGCTGCCGCTGCACCTCCAGGTACTCCTGCGGGGCACGAGGCGGGGTCAGGGCCCCCCGCCTGCGACCCCAGCACCCGCTCCTCACCCGCCTGCGTCCCCAGCACCCCCTCAGTGGCCCCGCGACCCCGGGCCCCCCTCAGCGGGCTGCCCGCCGCACCTGCTTCTTCTGCCGCATGATCTCCAGCTTCTGGGCCAGCTGGATCTGGCGCTGGCGCTCGGCTTCCTCAGCCGCCCGGCGAAGCTTCTCCCGGTGCTCTTCCCGCAGGGCGCTGAGGGCCCCCCGGGCATCGCGGATCTGCGCCAGCTTGTCCTGCAGCCCCTCGTAGTATACTGTGGGGAGAGGGTGGAGCCGGGGGCCCTTGGCGCGGGAAGCAAGCCCTGGCTGCCCCGGGCTGGGTTCTCTTGTTGGCCGGTGGCCGCCAGGCCTGCCTCTGCCCAGCCAAGGGCTTGTCAACAGGGCGCCAAGGGGGTTTAGGGTTCCCGGGGGGGGGGGGGGGGAGCTGGGGTGGAATTCCTCCTTGCGCTGATGGACCCGCACTCAGTGGGACGCTTCCCGTTGCTGGGAGCGCTCCCCGAGTTGCCGGTGGTCCAGCCCCGCCCCCACCCCAAGAACCTTCGCAGGCCCACGGCCACCAGCGGGCACGGGAGGCGCGGGGCGCAGCGAGGCCGCCACGGAAGGGCCCCCGAGGCACCCACGCCTGCGCTCGTCCAGCTGGTTGAGCAGCTCCAGCAGCTGGGGGTGCATGCTGTTGATGGACTGGAACAGGGACAGCACGGCCGAGTCGTTGGTGATGCTGCGGCCGCGCACGTGGTTGCTCTTCATGCGGTTGACGAAGGTGGTGACGGCGCCCTGCAGGGCCTTCAGGAGCTGCGCGTGGCTCTCCCCCGACTCCCCGTTCTGGAACTGCTGCTGGGGACACACACGGAGCTGAGCGAAACTCCCACCCCTGTGCCCTCCAGGCCCCGGGCAGGGCCACTCCGGCTGCACAAGCCCCGGGCAGGTCCCGGCGCTCCAGGTGCGAAACTCCGAGCCTGCCGTGCGTCTGACTCTATCCTCCCAACGTGCCACTGAGCCCCAAAGAGGCTCGCCTCCTGCCGTGGGCTCCGTGCTGGCCGGGACAGAGCTGGCTGAGCTTGGGGCCCTGGCTCACAGCCCTTCTGCCCCTCCCCCAGAGGGGCCTCCTCGATGGAAGCAGTCTCATGGTCAATGACCGACAGAGCCCGGAAGCCCCAGAACAGGACAGACTCATCCGAGTGGTCTGTCCTGCTCTAGGCAGCAGGTGGCCAAGTTCCCGACCACAGCCAGCCACAGAGGCTCCACGGAGTTCTCGGCATGAACTGCGTGCCTCTGGGAGGTCACCATGGGCAGGGCCCAGGCCCCACCAGGAGTAGGGCCCATACGGGGCCCACAGAGGGAGCCACAGCCTACCTCGCCAAAGGGGCCGCTGGAGGGGGCCACAGGCTGAGACTCTGTCTCCGGGAGGGGCGTCTGGAAGAGGCCAGAGGGTGAGAGGGGCGTCCGGCCTGTCCCAGGCCCACCCCCAGGACCGCGGGCCCGGAGTGCCGAGAGCAGCCCACCTCCAGCGCGCTGGCAGGGACCGAGTGCCCCTCCGCGGGCGGGGCGGCTGGCTCTGTCAGGGGCGCGGGCGCGGACGGCGTGGGGCTCTTCCGGGCCTCCTCCTGCTTCTTCTCCCAGTAGTTCCGGTTCAGGTACCGGGCGAGCTGCGTGGGCAACAAAGGTCACTCCCAAGGGCTGGGGGGCAGCAGGGGAAGCACCGCGGGCAGGGGCGTCCTCACCTCAGGGTCGATGTCCTCAGCCAGAGGTGCCGACGAGGTCTAGGGAGACACAGGCCAGATCAGCAGTGACCCACAGGCTCAAATAGTCACCCAGCCCCTCCCAGGCCATAGTTCAGGACGCTGGGATGACGGAGCATCCTGACTCACGGACACGGTGGGCACCGAGCACTGGCCAGTCTGCCCAAGGGTCCCCGGAGCTCTGGGTGGGGCGCCCCCAAACCGCTCCCCAGAAACCACACTGTATGCGTCCCAACGGCAGGCACAGGGCTGTCCTTAGGCCTTCGCCAGCTGCCCCCTGCCCGTGCAGCCCCGCAGAGCTCACAAAGACTTCCTAAATCTTCCGGCCCACCTACCACCCACCCCCTCTTTACAGAGGAAGCTGAAGTCAGAAGAGGCAGACCACCTTTGACCCCAGGGTTCACCCATCTCCTCTTCTCAGGGCGGGGGGCCTCCGGCCTTCCCATGTCCTCTCCCCTTACAGGGGACCCCTGGCCAGGGGCTAGAAGGCCAGGGAGGGCCAGCCCGGACCTCAACCTTCACCCACCCCATCAGGCGCCACCCTTTCTGGGGCAGCCTCCCCCCACCCTGCACAGAAGTGTGGCCCAGCCTGGGACGGGCTCACCACTGGTGAGGAGTACAGGCTGCTGGCAGGGGGCGCCGATGAGGCCACGGGCGCAGGCTCTGCTTTGGGGTACGTGGCAGCGGCGTAGGCAGACTTCTGTCTCTGCCGGAGAGTAAGGAAGTGTCGGGGCGCAGGCGGACTAAGCCTCCACGCTCCTCGGCCCGCCCAGCGCCTCCAGACCAGGGGCGCCTCCCTCCGGCTCACCATCCTCTCCTTCTCCTCGGCCTCCGACTGTGACAGCGCCAGAGCCAGCTGCAGCTCCTCCTCCTCCTGCAGGGCCGTCTCATCCCGCTTGGGGGGCAGCTGGGGACAGACAGGCTGGTGAGCGGGGCCCAGGGGAGGCACCCCTTGGGGACCCGGGGCCAGGGGGCTGGTCAGGTACTCCGGGGACAGCTGGGGCCAGACAGGCTGGTGAGCGGGGCCCAGGGGAGGTGCCCCTTGGGGACCCGGGGCCAGGGGGCTGGTCAGGTACTCCGGGGGCAGCTAGGGACAGACAGGCTGGTGAGCAGGGCCCAGGGGAGGCGCCCCTTGGGGACCCGGGGCCAGGGGGCTGGTCAGGCACTCCGGGGGCAGCTGGGGACAGAGGCTGGTGAGCGGGGCCCGGGCTGAGCAGTACCTGGGACTGCTGGGCCAAGGGGCTGGTCAGGTACTCCGGGGGCAGCTCTGCCGTGGACGACGCCTTTCCTTCTGCTTTCCTGTGGGCGAGAGGACACCTTACCCCAGCCCCCTGCATCCCCCCGGACGACGCAGAAGTGCCACAGGCCACACTCTGGAGAAAAGCCGGTCCCTTGAACCAGCTGTTGCCACTGGCATGCGGGACCCCGGGCAAGTCACTGGCCTAAGCCCCAACCCCTCTCCTGAAAATGAAGTTCAAACATGGAAAAGGAAGTTTCCAGGGGAGCAGCCAGCACACCCCATCTCGGATGCCGGGGACAGACAGCACGGGTCTCCAGATGGGCCGCACCGGATGAAGCCCCGCCCCTGGGATGGCACCAGGAGCGGGGAACCCAACTCTAACTGGGGGGCCTTCGACCCAAACCAAGGGATGCCCCGCAATAGTCCAGGCCCTTTGGAAACGCATGCGGCAGGACTGAGAGGTTCAGGGAGCTGAGGAGGTGGGACGGCCACCTGCTGTGAGCTGCGGGGTGGGGGTCGGGGGGCGGATGCGCCTGACAGGGACCTCGTGGGACCAGAGCGGGGGCGCGCAGGAGGTGTCGGGCCTGCACTGACATCGCGTGTCCCAGTCTGACGACTGCTATGCTCCCAGGGGCGCACACACTTCTAGGGAGAAAGCACGGGCTACGGTGGGGGGATGCTACCCACAGCTCGCTCTCGGAGGTCCGGGAGGAGCACGATGTGTGTGAACACGACGTGTAGACACGCAGGCGGGTGGGGACGGGACTGTCAACACCGAGGGAGTGGGGGGAGCCCGCGCATGCGGCTACTTACCGACCCTGCAGCTTTTCCCTAAGTCTGACTCCAAATCAAAAAGGGAAGACGCGAACAGACCCCAGCAAAACCTGCTGGCAGCTCTGAGAGGCTGGGTGCGTGCCAGCCCCGCACCCGGTCGGCCGCGGCACGAGCCCCGCGTCCGGGAGCGCACGAGGCCCTCGGGCAGCCGGCAGGGACTCACTTGTTCAGCTGCTCGTAGCAGGGCTCGCACACGCGCACCTCCTTCTCGATGCCGAACTTGGGGATGGTGGAGGACTTGGAGGAGCACTTGCCGCAGAAGATCTGGCCGCACGCCCGGCAGTGGTGCTGCGGCGCGGGGCGCGTCAGGGCGCGGCCTGGTGCCGGGCCGCTGGCCCCTCGCGCCCACCCTGCCCACCTCCGCCCGCTGCCGAGTGCCCCGGGGCCGGGCCCCCGCCGGAGGCTGGGCCAAGAGCCGGCAGAAGGCAGGCCCGAGTGGCCACGAAGACCCTCGGGAGAGGGCACGTTTCCAGGCTCTCGACTGCAGCCACCGTTGGGGTAAAGGAAGTCAAGTTTCAAAAAACCTCGCATGAGTTGTTATCAGGGATGAGTTTTTGGCGGGACGCCGGGGACAGCAGGTCCGGGGCAGCAGCTCAGACCCCAGCCTGCACTGCTGCGGCCTGTGCTTCAAGGGGAGAAGCAGCAGCGGGAGGGCCGGAGCACACAGGCCGCCGGCCTCAAGGTGCAGCTAAGGGGGCGTAGGCCCTGGGAACATGCGTTCAAGCCTCCCCTGGCCCCACACCCACGGTGTTCTTGTCCCCTGGAGGACACAGCCCTGCCCATACTTCCTCTGCCATTAGACTCGGGATCCCTCAGTGACCACGATGGCCACCTGGCTGAGGGCTGGACTTGCTCCCTGCACCACAAGGTCACAGCCAAGAGGGAAAGGACCTCAAGTGGGTGCAGTGGCCTTAGGGCAACAGTGGGCGGTCTGGGGACTGCCCTGGGGTGGGCGCACTCACCTTGCGGGTCACCACCCCGAACTGCACCCTGCAGCGGTGGCACTCCTCGGCATCCACCCAGTCGGGGGCCTGGGGGACAGGCAGAGTCAGGATCACATGGCCCCTGCCTTCCCTGCTGAGACCCCCACTTTCTGCAAATGGGGGAAGCCTCCGGAGAGGGCAGGGGCGGGGGGCCGAGTCCGCAGACGGGAGGAAGGAGACCGTGCAATCCTCTTCTTTCTAAGGCCGTGAGCGCAAGGCCTCCCTCCCTTGTGAGAACGTGACCTTAGGGCCGGCTGCGCGTCAGCCACGGTCCACAGGCACCTCTGCCCTCCTCCTGTTCTCAGCCTGACGAGACCCGGCTGCGTGTTCCACTCGAGACGTCATTTGAGACGGCAGCTCCCCCACAATGTTCCCAACAAGCCGGGACCCCCAGGGTTTCCCTCCTGCTTCCTCAACGCAGCCGAACTCCCGGACCCCAGCACCTGGTGAACTCACTCTCTCTGCAGCAAACATGGCGTCACTCTCCTTAAACTCTGGGAAGACATGTCCTGGAGAAAAGAGGCCGTGGTCACCACCAGTGCCACCCTGCCCTGACCGCCTCCCCTGCCCTCGCCCGGTCTGCCCTGAGACCTCTAGGAGTCGCATGCTAACTCTTGGCATCCACCTCCCCAAACAGACCTACAAAAGGAGGCTCAGAGTCCCTGGGTGCAGAGTGCGGTGACCCGGCACCAGGCGAGGGCACCTGGGGGCACAAGTGGGCCTGCCCAGAACCCAGGGTCCATCTCTGCCCCGGGATGTGGCACAGAGCCTGGCCTCACTCATCCTCCCTGGGCCTCCCATCTGGCCCCTGGCCCCCCGCTCCAGCCAACTGTACCTCTCAGGACTCTTAAACCGATGCCCAAACTCGGCCGAGGCGCAGACCCCTTGGGAATTCGAGCTCCGGACGCTCTCCTCAGGAAAGCGGATGGGAGCACATTCCCGCCATCCCAGGTCCCAGGTCCAGGGACTGAGGCCGACTCACCAATGTGGACAAGACTCTGGTCACATGTTCTCCACAAGGTCCTACCGACCCGTAGCCACCAGACACAACCCTTGACCCCGGCCTCATTTTCAGGGCTGGAGGACTCTGCTCGGGTTGGGGAGGCCCCCGCCCGGCCACGGTGGCCCAGCCTCTCATTCGCTGCCCGGCGTGCGCGCCAGCAAGCCCTCCTGACACGGCCTGAATCGGCTGCCTCCTTGTCAGACCCCACCGCGGCAGCTGGCAGGACCTTCAGCGGTCATGGCCCAGCTTAAAGCCCTCCTGGGGCCTCCTGCCGTGCCGCAGGTGCCCCAGAACCGAGTCCTCCGTGGGATTCCAGGGCCCGGCCTTTCTCACTGCCTGTTCTCACGTTCAGCTGCCTGCTCCCAGGCCCTCTCCAGCCCTCGCCTCTAAGAGGCAGAGCTCCCTGTCTCTACTTCTTTCCCAGGACCCGACGCTCGGGAATCGCCTCCTCTGCTAACTCTTCACTTGTGTGCCATCTGCCCCATGCCCCGGTCTTGCCCTGACTGGGCACGAGGTCCAGAAAGGCGGGGGTGACAGGCTGCCCCACAGGGACACCACCCATCTCCCGGCACCCGGCCCGCAGTATGGTGCCGTCCTCTGGCCCAAACGCAGAGCACACAGCCTTCCTTGGGGCAGCCTGGTGCGGAGTGGCCCCTCGGCTCCTAGAGGCTGCGTCCCGAGCCTGGGCCCCGACAGACCCCGCCCAGCTCACCTTCCACCTTCATGATCTGGTACGTGTCCTGGACCACCTTGTACTTGGGCTCATTGCGGAAGGCGTGTGCCCAGGCCTGGATCAGATACAGAATCTTGTTTCGGACGTTCACCTCCACCTGCCTCTGCAGAGAAGGAGGAAAGAGAAGGACGAGGGCCGTGAGAGACGAGAACGCCACAGAGGTCGTGTGGGGAAGTGGCAGGGAGACAGCAGCACTCTGAGCACACAGGCCTGCAGGGGTGGGGGGAGGCCCCCTTGGGTGGGGCGCAGGGGCCACGCACGGACCCACTCAGGCCCTGACTTGTCTTCGGCCCCCTGGGAAAACTGCCTCCTCCTGCCCTGCCCCATGGCTCCCTGACCAAGCCCACAGGCCCCTCCGTCTGTAACCTGCTGTGGCTCCAGCCGCCAGTCCCTAACAGGGAGAGCCTGGCGGGCCTGCGCTGAGCAAGCAGACTGAGGCCGGCCACCTCTCCCCTGGCCTGTGTAGGTGGGGGACGGCTGCTAGAGGAACCTCCCCACAAGCAGAGCCCCCGTTTCTGCCACGGGCACGGCTAGTCACATTCCCAGAGGCTCGGGGACGCTCGGGAAGACAGCAGGGCTAGCAGGCTGCTTCCCGGAGACGCCAGCTAGACTCACATGCGGGTGCCCCGCCCACAGAGATGGCGGTGTCGGGGCTGGGCTCCTCGGCTGCCCCCTCATTACCCCCCGCCCCCCGCCATGGATTCACCCCTGTGGGACGCTCTTCCATCTCAAAGAATGGCTGTACCGGCCACTCTGCATTACCCAACCCCCTGCTGTCACTGTCACCGCCACACCACAATCACTGCAGCTGGGCCCTGGAGGACGTCCCTCCTCTACGAACGGGCACATGAGACCCACTCCCCCAGTGTCCCTGCTGAGCTGTCTCCCCCAGCTCTGCCTCCACGAACACATCAGACTCACGTGCCCCCCTGCTCAGGGTCCCAGCTCTGCATGTGGGACCCCCCACCCCAGCCACCCTTTGGGGCTCCCCGCAGCCACTCAGGCACACACAGCTCCTTCCCCACCACCCAGTGAGGCCCAAGCCTGGCCCCTGGGAAGCCTTTCCTCCGGGAACGGGAGGGTCTCCCGTGTCCCCAGACGCAGCGGCTTGGCTCATTTCTGTCGAAGCCCCGACCTCGCCAAGCTGGATTCTCGACGTGCTCCGCCTCCTGTCCTCTGCTCGGCCTGGCTCCTGCCCCAGGTAGCAGTGAACACCCGGGAGAGCTCGGCCTGGGGCCGCTGTGCCTCCCTGGCGCCTCCGCAGGGCTCACCTTCAACAGCTCCTTCAGCTCCTCCATGGTCTGCTTGTTGGCCACCTCGTCGTGCACCGTCTGGCCGCAGTTCTTCACCACCGACTCCATGACCTGCGGGACCCAAGGACGGGACGGGCCGAGCCCCTGGTCAGGGTAGGGACGGCCCTCTCGGAGAAGCCCACCTGCCCGTGAGAAGACAGGCCCCTCGGGCATCGAGGGGTCCGCGTGGCAGCTCTGGGTCCAGCAGCAACCATGCTACCTGCGCTCCTCCTGACTCCAGTTTTTACCACCAGGACAGAGACCAGAGTCAACCTCAGGGCCCTAGGTGGCGTGGCTGAGGCCCTGCCCTCCATCAGGGCTGCTCATACCTGCCCTCATTCCCCAGGCAGGTGGGCAAGGCCCCAGGCTCGACTCATCTCTGCCTTCCTGATGGACACCGGGCGGGCGGACCCTTGAGGTGCCAGAGTGCAGGAGACGTACCTCCAGGGCGTACAAGGCCACGTGCGGGTTCTTGTCATTGACTTTCTTCTTGATGGAACTCACGGCATATTTTGCTCTGGAAGAAAAGGCCGCCGGTAAAACAAAGAGAAGGAAAAACAAACTATCTCAGACACTAACGCTAACGTGACGAAAACCCACCCACCCTCTGGTCCTCGAAATCCCCAAGCAAACGTCCAGAGTCATGCACTGCCAGACCGTACGGAGAAAACCCTTCTGTCGTCCCCAGATCCCAGAACTCCCCCCACAGAGACCGTTCAGTTTCCTGCCTCAGGACCTGCTGCCAGGAGGCCAGGCCGCTGCCGGATCCGGGCGCATCAGAGGGCACCAAGCAACCCTGAGAGCGCCGTGGTGCCGCCCGCCTCACTTACTGTGTGTCCCCCTGGCGGATGAGGTCACAGATCTGGAGGATGGACTCCCAGTCGGTCTCCAGCAGAAGCTGGCTGGTTGCTTTGTCTAAAGCAAAAACGCATCATCACTGGGGCTCGGCCTTCATCTGATTCCCTAGGTGACCCAGAGCTCTGCAACAGGGAGCCGGTCTCCTTCCCGTTTCAGGCGTTTGCACTGAATGGAAAACCACCTGAAAATCCTCTTGCCGCCTGATAATCACAAGAGCGCTGTCCTCAGAGAAAGGACAAACCGCTTAAAAAATAACGATACAGAACACCGTTGCGCACTTGTGGGCCAAGTGCCGTTCCGAACGCTTTCCGTGAATGCTGAGTCCTCACTCGGCCTCACCAGCGGGCTCCTGCTTCCATCCTCCTTACTGACGAAAACAACGAAGCTTGCAAGGAAGGTCACAGGGCGCCCAGGGGCAGAGCCAGGCAGGGTTCAACACTACACTCGGCCACCTCATCCCGCAGAGTCCCTGGTTCTCCCCAGGTTTAGCCTGGCTGATGAGATCCCCGCAGGGGTGAGGCTGGCGAGGATGCAAGTGCTGTGAGGGATGAAGACAGGACCCCCGAGAAGGACTCCCCGACTACCGCCTTCACGCTCTCCACATCACCGAGGCCTCAGGCAGACATGCAAGCTCTGCGCCTCCACCCCTGCTAGCTCTCCTGCCAGGGACACTCAGGTGATCTAACAAGGTGTGCCCACTCTAGTGCCGGTCAGGTAGTGACTTGGGGATTGATCTCTGCAGGGCTGAGCCACCTCTCCGCCTGCGTGTTCTCAGAATAAGGAAGGTGCCTCGTCTGAGGTCTTCACCAAAACCATATTCAAGGGGAAGGCACGACAGGCTCAGACTGACCACTGGAGCACCGACCCCAAACGGAGCACAGCAGTTTCACTGGGGGCGGGAGAGAACATGTCCGTAAACATTCACTTTCCTTGCTAAAACTTGGGACTTCCGGGAGGCTCCGAAACGATCAGGTCCACCTCCAGCAAACAGAAAACCCGCCTTCCTAAAGCACCGCGGCCTTCCGGGAGCCCAGTGGGGCCAGACAGGGCTGGCCTGGTTCCTCAAAGAAGCAGCGCTCATAAAAGCGTGACAAGTCCCAGGAAAGACACTACTGGTTCCACCCTTTGGAGCCTAATGTTTGGGGCCCCCTAGGATTTTGGGGGGAGCGGGTCTATGTGACCAGGTCACCCGTCTCCGTGACTCAGGACTTGTGGCCCGCTCAGTCAGATGCTCGTGGCTCTGGGAGCTGATCGTTTCCCCGGGACCGGCCCGCTCCCGGCCCAGTAGCAGAGCCCCGAGCGCAGTCGCCGCGGGCGTGGGCCCGGCCTCCTCCGGGGACCCTCACCCATTCGGGTCGGAGCCCGCGCCCAGCGTCCGGTACTGCTCCGTCCCCACAGCTCGGGCGCGCCCACCCACACCCCGGGGACCCAGGTCGCTCGGCGGCCGCCTCCCGGCTCAGCTCCAGGACGCTGGCCGAGCCGCGGGGGGCGGGGGCCATATTACCTAGGAGACGCTCGAAGGTGCCGCTACCGCGCCCCATAGCGCCCCCGGACCCCGACCCGACGCGGCTGCGCTCCCCGCGGCGAACCGGCGCGCCCCCGACTTCCGCTTCCGCCTTTTCCTCGGGCGCGCGCGCGCGCGCGTCGCCGGGCCCGGCCGCGAGCCGCGAGGAGGCGGGCTTTTGGGCTCGCCCCAGAGGCTGCGACGATTGGGCTGCTCCAGGTAGTGAGCGCCGTGAACCAATGAGGAACTTGGACGTGAGGTCTGTCCAATCAAAAACGGGGTGGAGGGCGGGACTTGCGTGAGCTACGGGTGCCGGGTGGAGCCGGGGAGCGCGATGTGTCTTCTCCTGGGGGCCACGGGTGTCGGGAAAACGCTGTTGGTCAAAAGGCTGCAAACTATCCTTCCGCGGCGGGCGGAGCACCGGGGAGGTGGGGGGCGGGGGCGGGGGCGGGGTGCGCCCGGGGGGCGGGTCCTCCCGGGACGGGGTTTGCCACGGGAGTGGGGTTTCCCCGGGAGTGGTCCAGCAGCCGCCCGCCTCCCCAGCCTGGCTCTTGGGATCCTTGACCGCACGCACAGCTGAGCTCCGGGGATGGGAAGGGCGACCTGGGCGATGCTCCCCCGACGCGGCCCACGGTAGGCACCCGCCGTCTCGCGGGGTTAGGAGAATCGGTACCCTTCGCGGCTTGCAAAGCGCTATGTGCTGTTCTAAGCGGATGCTGGAGTCCGGCCGGTCCCTATGTTAAACCCAACCTTTGGGAGGTGAAGGGTGTCATGGGAAGGAGCGTGCCTCCTGGGACACAGCTGCAGGGGAGGTGGGTGAGTGACAGGGGGCCCCGAGCCGCCCTCCCCACCCCAATCTTGAGAGTGCTTTCTTAGGTTGCCACAGAGGGCGAATCCCCCGATGGGTATAGGTGCTGCGGTCACAGCCAGCTCTGAGGCTTAGGGCTTTGGACCCTTGAAGCCAATTTAGTCTTCCTTGCGTAGGGTTGTGCTTTAGGGGGACTAAGCCCTCGACAAGGGGCGTTTGGGGGTTAGATCACAGTGTAGAGCGCTGCCAGCCAGGAGTTCCCAGTGAGAAAGCGCTTGTGTCTTTGTGCATCTCGGGTCTTCCCACAGGTGGGTACCAACCTTACCGACATCGTTCTCCAGAGAAAGATTACCATCCGGGAGCTGGGGGGGTGCATGGGCCCCATCTGGTCCAGCTACTTTGGAAATTGCCATTCTCTCCTGGTAGGTCATAATTCTTTGCACCTGTCTTAAGTGTTGTCTGGCGCTGGCCCTCACGCTGCATAGGCTGGAGCTGGGGGGTCCCGAGCAATTAGATGAAGTCAGGGAAACACGAACCAACTTCGAATTGCTTCCTTTTCGGAATCCAGCTCAATCCCTAAATGCTCCTGCCTCAGAGCTGACGTAAAAGCTCACTCGAGGTTTGTTGAGAGGAGTGTGTATTCTCTGCCAGCGACTGGGGCTTGCTCTCTGCCTTGCTCCTCTGGGTGTCTTTTTAGGTTTGTTTGAATCCCCATCCTAGCAAGGCCTGTGCCCCAAATTCCAGGACCCTTCCTGGGAGAACTGATGGCCACGTGAGCAGAGGGATCTCCATAGGTGAAGACAAGTGACATCAGGTCCCTCTCACACAAATCATTTTCCCCTACTTCTGCTGCCCCCCCAAATCCTTTAAGTCATTTTGCTCTCCCTGAGCCAGGTCTTGCTGCCCCAGGGAGGGGGTTGGGGGAGGACTGTCTCCATCACGGGGTGGCCCCGTTTTCTTCCTCCCCAGTTCATGGTGGACGCCGCTAACCCCGCTCAGCTGTCTGCGTCCTGCGTGCAACTCCTGGGTCTCCTTTCTGCAGAGCAGCTCGCGGAAGCATCGGTCTTGATCCTCTTCAATAAGATGTACGGTTCTGTCCTCCTGGAGGAGTGCACGGCGGGGAGCCCCGGGGGGAGCCAGGAGGGTGGCTCATGGCTGGGGGCAGGGGTACCGTGGGAGTTGGGGTGGGCTTGTGGCAGCCCGCCATGACAGGGCGCTTCTTTTGCCCTAGTGATCTGCCCTGTTACATGAGCATAGAGGAGATGAAGTCCCTGATCAGGCTCCCAGACATCATTGCCTGTGCCAAGCAGAACATCACCACGGCAGAAATCAGCGCCCAGAAGGGCACTGGCTTATCAGAGGTGCTGCGCTGGCTCCGGGACACCCACAGAACTGACAGATGACTGCCAGGAGAACAGTGAGCCGCTGCCTCCGGGCCCGAGACCAGCACTTGGCCGCCAGCCCTCTGTTCTCATTACAGACAGGATGACCCAACAGGAGCCTAGGAGATGGCTCCTGCCCTGAGTTGCAGTGGTGGGTAAACTGGCCTCTGAAAGAAAAGATTGTCCCCAGGGCTGGGAGAGGAGGACAGGCTCGCAGGGCGGCCGAGCGTCCTGCTGCCATCCTGGGACTCTGCTACGGGGAGGTGTTCCCCTCCCATCGGGAAAGCGGCTCTACTACCCTGGTGTCTGCACCGCCTGGACCACAGACTCACTCTGTGCGCTGTGGGACAGACCGAACCTGTTGAGTTTCCGTTGTGCCGACGACGCGGCCTCCGCTGTATGAAGCTGTTGTCTCAGGAAGAACCAAGCCTGGAGTCAGAATGAGAATAGTGTTTTTATTTGTTTGGTAAATGTTGGTCACCCTGAGGAGGGCATAGGGCCCCTGGGGGGCGGCCCTGCTGGAGCACAGCGGGCACTGTGCTCAGCTGAGGGGGCTCGTGGGGGGACACCTCCTGACAGGTGTTCACGTCCTGGAGGCCCCATCACAAATGATCACAAACTCGTGGCTTAAGACAGCAGCTCACACTGACAGTTCCCAAGGCCAGAGCTGAAACCGATGTCGGCAGGGCTGGGCTCTGAAGGAGCACTCGTTCTTTGCCTCCCTTCTGGCTTCCAGTGGCTGCTGGTAACTCTTGCTGTCACTTGGCTTGTCACTCGAATGCCTGCCTGTCTTCACGTGGCTGTTGCTCCTTGTGGGGACGCCTATCATTGGATTTAGGACCCACCCTGAGTCCAGGAAGATCACTTCTTGAGATCTGTAATTACATGTGCAAAGGCCCTTTTCTGAAATAAGGTCACATTTGCACACTCCCCGGGCCGCAGGGAGCCCCCTCTTCTGGGGTTCCATGCAGCCCACAGCAGCTGGCTAAGACACCTCTACTCCTGGGCACGGTTGGGAGTTTTCTCCAAATGCCTTCCTCCAGCTCGGCTGGCTGGCAGGGCCGCGAAGGAACGCCCGCCATCTGCTGTCTCACTCCTGTGTGCAGGGCGCCAGGCCAAGCCTCTGCCTGCACGCGGCTTCCCGCTGGCCCTGCTGTTGGTGTGTTCGCTCCAGGCTTGGAAATGACGCCTCAGGAAGGCTCTTGCAACTTAGGCTCCTGTCTTTCCCCACCCCTACCCCCACCCCCACGGAAATGACGGCCCCCCAGCCCCCCTCGGTAGGTGCAGGTGGTCTCCATCCCGTGGGTGGAGTCCTAGATGTCACGGACACCTCGGCCTGCAGGGCGAATGGGCTCTCCCTACACCCCGACCTTCAGAGAACTCCAGGCGCTCAGGAGACTATTCAGTCTCTAGGGGTAACCCCCGTCTGGGCACCATCTCCGAGGGGTGGCCCCCAGGTTGGGGTCCATGTCTGAGATTTGGGCCTGGTGATCTCTCATGGCAAAGCCAGCCGGGGGCAAGCTGGGGACACTGACAGGCCTGAGGAAAGCTGGCATGTAAACTTGGTTTTGAAAGGCAAATTTCCTTCTACCACAACCTGTTTCCACCTTCCTGCTTTTGTGCTGTGCTTGGCGAAGAGTCCAGGGACAGGGGCGTTTCTCAGGGACGGTGCTCACGCCTGGGCTTGCCCCCGCCCACTCCGTAATCTGGGGGCACCCCTGCTCACCCCACACACACTGCTGAGAAGGTCACAGCCCTGATCTCATATACGGCGTCAACGCTAAAGTTCTTGACTTGAAAATAATCATAAAGGATGCAAACTTAGGGAAGGGCAAAGTAGGACCCCACGGAAGCACACTCCCCGCTGTGCAGGGCCACCCGGGCCAAGGCGGAGGCCACGCCTCCTGAGCTGTCCTGACCCAGGTCTGCCAGCCAGAGGGGCCTGGGCGCTGAGCCCGAGGGAGGAGCCAGGTGCCCTTGCAGGGATGTGAGCAGGGCTCCTCCCCTTAATATTTGAACTCCGACCTCCAGGAGCCCTAGAGTCTTTCCGCCCCACACCCCCAGTCCTGCAGCCAAGCGCGCTGAGAACCACTGAGAACGTCTGTAGGTTCCGTCCTTCGACAGGAATTCTCCTGCAGCCTTTTTAACACAAGAAAGTCATGGGGCCAGGGTCCTGTCCTTGCCGTCAGGCTGCTCTTCTCTCCCCAGAGACCCGGAGGACACAAGGCACAGACCTCCTCGAACCGGCTCAGTGTGGGGTATGGCATCAGGGACAAGGTGCCAGGAGCAGGACCAGGTGGCCGAGGCGCGGAGCCCACTCCCACCTGGCCTGTGCGGTGCTGTTGAGCCCAGCGGGGCCTGAGGTGTCGGCTTGGCTGGCCAAGTCTGCAGTGTCCACAATTAACGGGCTTATAAGGACAGGATTACGGGACCGGCCCTCCCAGAAGCGGCCGTGGGGGGTCCCCACTGGACCTGTGTGTTCAGAAGAAAGCAGTGCATGATGCCAGGTTCAGGGAAATGATGCTGGGGGTACCCAACCGGCTGCGTCCCGAACAGGTGCCGGCCTGTCCATGGGGACTCGGGACAGATGGTGTCCTGTGGGAGATGGCCCAGCGGACAGTCACAAAAGAGCCCTCTTAGGGCTGGAAAAACAAGAGAGCAAAGACCTGGAACGCCGGTGTGCACTCGAGAGCTGGCGCACGGGCGCCTGGGAGTCCTGGTGTGTGCCGGGGGACAGGCCATCTACCCATCCGTGGAGGCCGCTGTCTCGCCGTCACAGACGCGTCTCTGCCTTCCTCCTGGAAGCAGGGCGCCTCGAATGTGGTGGCCGTGGTGACTGAGCCGCCTGCCGCTGCCGCTGCCGCTGCTTGAGCGCCCTATAGGCCTGCACAGCCCGCTCTCGCTCCTCCCCAACGATCCGCTGTCGGGCCAGCGACGTGGTCGGAGGCCGGCGCACACCACCGGGGCTCAAAAGCACGCTCAGCATCAGCGATTTCTTCCCAGGCTAAAGGACAGAGATGGAAGTTGAGGCACAGGTTCGGGAAGGAGAGGAGAGGACAAAGGGCCCGCGTTGGTCCAACAGCCGTAAGCCCGGTGAGGACACAGCACTCCGTCTGCGGGCCGCGGGGCAGGCAGTGCTGGGGGACACGCGGGGCGACCGCCGGCCCTGCTCACCTGGCCCCTGCTCATGCTTGTCCTGGGCTGGGCGGTCAGCTCCGGGGGCTGCAGGGCGACCTCACCGAACTGCACCGTGTCTGCAGGGGCAGAGGAGCACGAGTGAGGCCGTGGCCCCCGCCGCAGCCCCCACCCGCTCACCCCACGAAGACGGCGGCACCCGAGGCCGACGCAGTCGCTTCAGGAACAGCTACCTCGGAGCAGCTCCTGCTCCAGCCTCTCTGCAGCCTTTTCCTCCCTTCTCTGCCGGACTCTGTCCAGTCGCCGTTTCTGGAAGCTGGGGAAGAATGCACGATGCTGTTCAGATTCGTAAACTCTCACTTCGCTGCACTCCGAAGGCAGAGCTCACCCCTGCCCAGGAGGGATGCCCCAGAGCGGGGCCCAGCGAGCCACCACCGTGTCCCCCCAGCCGCGCGCCCCACAGGGCGGCTCCGAACGGCAAGTGCCCAGAGGTCCAAGCCAGTGGTTCTCAGTGGAGACGGCAGTGCCCCCGTGGCACATCTGACAAGGTCCATGGAGAGTCTGGGTTGTCACAACAGGTGGGGGCGCTCCTGGCACCTCGGGTGGAGGCCAGGACATTGCTCCCCACCCTCCGCCGCACAGAATGGCCCCCGCCCCAGAGAATCAGCGGCCCCGGGGGTCAGCAGTGGGACTGCATCTAAAGAGTCTCGCAGAGCAGCCCTGTGTCCGGGGCATCGCTGCTCCTCCAGATGGTGCGTCGGACAGGTTTCCCGGGACGGGCTCCTGGTCACCTGACCTGACCTGACCGCCAGCACGCAGAGCGCTCAGACAGGGAAGCCGCAGAGGCTGCAGACCATCCCCGGCTCACAGCTGCCGAGGGAGCTGCTGAGGGAAGCCCGGGCAGACTTACCTCAAAAGCTGCAACTCTGACAGAAACAGCCTTGTTTGTGGAAACCCCCCAGCTCCTGCCGCAGGCCTGGGGGGCAGGGTAGGGCACACGGCTCCCTTCCCAGACTTCAGGGCTGGGGGGCAGGGGAGCGCCAGCTGGCAGCGGGCTCCCCTAGCACCAGATGCCGCCCAAACCCCCGCTGGAGACCCTGGTATCCCGACTTTACGGACGGGGCACCGGGGCTGAGAGAGGCTGTGGAACTTGTGCGTAGGGCAGCTAAGGCTCAGGATGTGGCATCCGCCGGCCAGCAGCAGGGGGACCCCGGGAGCTGCGTTCAACCCCAACATGGAGTACAGATCTCAGGCGGGGCAGGAATGGCCCCCCAGTGGCCAGCAAGCCTTCCCAAGGGAGCACGGAGCCTGATTTTTTTTTTCCACCTCCCTACTGCAACTGGTCAGGGTGGACGGCTGGCCCTTGACCTCATCTGGCTCTTGAGGCCTCTTGATGCTTTTCCAGAGAAAGGCAAAGACAAAGCTAGGGCTTTAGAGTTCCATGGGCTCGGAGGCTCCCTGAACCCCCAAGGCTAAGAGACTCTGGTGTAGAGAAAACCACTCACCGACTGAGCGGCTTTCCACTTCCTTCTGCGTGCTCGGTTCCAGTACTGCAGGAGATAGTCTGGGACCCCAGCCCCTACCCCGCCCCACTCACGCTTTCTTCCTCTCCGATTTCTCCTTCTTGGGAGCCACCTGCACCTCAGGCTGCCGGGCCACCTGGTTCTTGCTGAGGAAGAGCACGTGCTGGGCCTCCTGCTCCATACGCTGGATGTAGGCCCCGTCAGACTCCCACTTCCTCTGCTTGAACTTGGGGACAGCGATGTCCGGCTCCACTCCCTTTGCTTCCTTCTCCAACGTCTTTCTGAAGGCTGCCTGGGCTGAGGACAGAGGGGGTGCAGCGTGAGGGGCAGGAGGGAGGCGGTGCCAGGCTGGCTACACATGCTTGTTCCTTGGCCCAAGGCCACGGGGGAAGGGAGACCAGACCCAGTGGGAGTAGCCCAACCACAGTAGCTGAAGAGGATTCACGAAACCCAGCTCGGGCGCCCGTGCGGACAGGGTCCCCACAGCCCGCAGCTCTAGATCAAAGATGTCCACCACAGCTCAGATGAAAAACAAAACAGGAAACAACCTAAATGTCTATCAAAACATGGCTGGCTGAGTAAGCACCCCATGTTCGTGCGAAGACTTTATCACACAAATCCAGGACAGTAAGCAATGCACAGAATGAATGCGTAGCTTTTCCGCCACAAGCACTGCAAATACGCAGAACGTCTCTACTGGGAAGGCATCCAAGGAGATGAACACTGCTTCCCCTCCAAGGGTGACAGCAGATTCAGAGACAGGGAGCCAGGCTATGCCATACGTCACATCTTTCAGAACCGCTCGAGTTACCGTGCATGTGAGCGTATATCTCTCAAATAACCAAAAACAAGTGCCTGCTCAATAGAGCACAAGTCAAAGTGTGCCATTTGCCACTGGGGACAGTGTGCCTCCCCCAATCCCCCCCTCCAGTGCGTCTTTCAGGTTCGCTTTGGCAGTCACACAACCCCAACGATAACCGGGAGATTTACAAGGAAATTATAAAACAGCACTGCCGTAAAATAAATCTCCCATTTGGGAAAACATTTACATACACAGAACATACAGGACTCCGCGCCCCCCCCCCCATGCCCTGTTATTTCTGGCAGAGGCTGACGGGTGGGCACCCAGCCTGGCTTTGGGTGAGGGTTGGAAATGTAAGTTTCTCAGAGGGGTCTGATCAATTCTCTCCTGAACCTCCAGAAAACATCCACTTCTCTCCACCATCCTTCCTGCGCTCCGGTCCAAGAAACCGCCATTTCTCACTTGCAAGAGCTTCACTGGCCTGTTGTGTCCACTCCCTGGGCTGTTACACAGCGATCTCTTCTCAAAGAGGAGAGATCCATCCCATCTGATGGATCTCCACTCCTCCTGGGAAGGGAGTCCACAATCCTTACAGGAGGCCCCACGGGGTTCTTTTGGAGCCTCATCTGAAACCACACCACCACCTGCTGCCAGCCACCGTAGTGCCCACGTGTCCCTGCACCCTCATCAAACCACTGGGTCTTGGCAGATTTCTTCTGCCTGAAACTCGATAGGTGGACTCACACACATGAAGCTTTATTGCCACCCAGCCTGGGCCTGCACGTTACCTTCTTTCTTTCTTTTCTTGTTACTGATGGGATTTTTCATCTCCTGGCGGCTCCTCATTATTTCACGGAGCCGAAAAGGGATTTCTTGTTCATCCTGGTTCTTGGGCTTGCAATTTACTTTCTTTTTTTCTTTGCTGGGATCGAGAATGGGAAGGTGAGACGCGATTTAAGTTCGGCATAAGCAGAATCAGAGGAACCGAGGCCGGGCCCGGGACGGGAACTTCGCAGGCCACCCTGGCTGCTGGGGTGCGTGCCAGGCAAGGAGGCATCCTCACCGCAGACTGTCTCTGCGCCGGGTTCTCGCAGGACGTCGGGGTGAGGGTCGCTCCCAGAGCCCCAGGAGGGGTCGTCCCTGACCTCCTCTAGGATAGCAAATACGGCACCTCGGAAAGTGGCTAGTGCCTCCACGCTGGAGACCCTTTCGCGTTCGCTCACCCGGCCGGTCCTCTGGCGCGCCCACGGCCGGAGGCACGGGCACAGCGAGGGCCGGGTAGAGACCCACCTGCGCGGACCCGGCCACGGCGCTGAGTGCTGCTTCCCCGGCAGCTGCTGCCGCCTCCCCTGCGGCCGCCTCGGACCTCCAGGCCCCGCCGACCCCACCGGGGTAGCCCCTCTGCGCCCGGCTCCCGCCATCTGCACTCCCGGTGCTCCAAGAAGAGGCCACTTCCGCCCTTCCGCACAGTCCCGCCCCATGACCGCTACTTCCGCTTCCTGCGCTCAGCCCCGCGCCCATTGGGGCGGTGCTGCATCCTGGCGGGCCGGGATTGGCTGGAAAGGCCGCCCCTCACGCTTCGGGGGGCGGGGAGAGGCGCGCGTGCGCGGCGGTCGGGCGGTGGGTGATGCTGCTCGAGAGCTTGGCCGCGGGAGGCCGGGCAGTGGCCGCCGCTGCCCGGCGTCCGGCAAGTACCCGCGGGGCGGGGTGGGGCTGGGGGCGTTCGGGAGGCCGGGGCCGGCAGGGACTGGAACGCCCCGCCCTCCCCGCCTGCGGGGGACCGTGGCTGCCGGCCCTGGCTCCGCGGGAAGGGCCGCCCTGCGCTGGGCCCAGCCGCTCCGCAGGGCCCCTTGCGCGCCCGCTGTGGGCAAGCCCTTTTTTTGGGGAAGCTGGAGTGACCAAGGAGCTGATGCTTCTCACAAGAGTTAGAGGAAATGGTTAAGTAGAGTCAGGGCCGCGTCGGTCAGTGTTGAGGGCCCCGGAGACAGTGGAGAGGGTAGGGGACCCTGTGACCGGAGCTTAGAGAACGGGGTGTAGGGGGGAGGCGGGAGGCTGCCCACGGAGCCTTTGGGGGATGACCTGGGGGGAAAACAGGGACGAAGGCGGTGGCCGCAATCAGGATGGTAGGAGGACAGGGACGCGGCTCCGCTGATTGGAGACGGAGAAGCAGCTTGGTGCCCCGAGCTCACAGGCTCCCACCCCGCCCCCATTCTGCCAAAGGAGCAGAGCCTTCTTAGCTGGAGGTGCCAAGGTACCCCCCACGCCACCATCTGCTGGAGTGTGCACCCAGTGCCTGTCCCTGAACCCAGGATTTCTCAGGAGTCGTGTGTTATAGCAGCCCTTATGTCTACTTTACAGAAGGGAAACTGAGTCTAGAGGTGAAGTATCTTGTCTAAGGTCTCATTGGCAAGGAGGGAGCGAAGCACCTGGGGCCCCCTGCCAGTGACAGGAGGCTGAAATTCCCCTGGAGCTGGGGGCAAGCAAGGCCTTACCAGCCTCCATCTCCTTAGGGGCCGAGGAGACTCTCCAGCTGGGGCTGGTGTCGAAGGCTTCCTGGAGGCAGCAGCACTCTTTACCGGCACCGTGCCTGTGTCCAGGCCCGGGAAGGCCACGGAGAGTCCGGGAAAGACCACGTGGAGGTGGGCTCTCCGTGCGGTGCAGAGGGCACCGGGCAGCACAAGTCCTCCTTGCCTGGCGGGGGCCCCTCGGAACCCCCTTCTCCCCCGCCCCCCGGGCTCGAGCCCCCCACGAACTGCTGCATGAGTGGCTGTCCCAAGTGCGTGTGGGTGGAGTATGCGGAGGCGCTGCTGCAGCACTACCAGGACGGCGGGGAGCGGGCCCTGGCTGCCCTGGAGGAGCACGTGGCTGACGAGAACCTCAAGGCCTTCCTCAGGATGGAGATCAGGCTCCGAGCGAGGTGTGGGCGCTAAGCCCGCTCGCCCAGCCCCTGCACCCAGACGGGCCCCAGCCTGGCAGCTCCTTCCTGCTCAGGAAGCTTTGTCCACGGCCCTTCACAAGGCTGGTGTCAGACAGGAGCAGGAAGAATCGTTTACTGACTTGATCTGAGAATAAACTCACTGTCTGTGCTGCTTAGACAGGAAGCTTCTGTGTCACCTGCAGGGCTTGTGTCGTGTCGTCACAGAGACGGCACAGGTTGCAGTCCAACGTTCTTCGAGGGCCTACAGCACTTGCCAACCCGTAGGGGTAACAGCTCCACTCCTTTGAATGAATGTCACAATAACCCCAGGAGCCCCCTTCCCAACACCCCGGAAGTCCCGCCCCAGGGCGGCTTCAGTTACTCTCAGCCCTGCCGCAGGGGTGGGCCATCTGGTCCCGTGAAGCTGCTGTTGGCCAGGCCCCTGGCAGGCGTGAGCGCCCGCGGGCAGCCTGGGAAGGACCCCTTGCTCCCAGCTGCAGGGATCCTTGAGACCCCCCCTCGCCAGCCAGCCGGGTAGAGGGCTGCAGATCAGCCCGCAGAGGCTGAGCCTTCGGTCCTTCCAGCCCACTTAGCCACAGATTGATCGGCCTGGGCTTAGGCCCCAGAATCAGCCTCCAGGCACCAGCCTAGTCGTTAGCTGCAGACCCGGCTGCTGGACATTCCAGCTCAGGTAGGACTTTGTCGTAGGGTCCTCGCTGCCCTTCCCCATCTCCTGCTCGCCCCCAACATGGAAATTGTCCCCCCTTCTCTCCGTCCCCCAGCAAATCCACGTGCTGATACCAGTACCCTGAACGAGACAGGGGTTAAAGGAAGGTATGACTTTTATTTTTAATGTTTTATTTATTTTTGAGAGAGAGACGGTGTGAGCAAGGGAGGGTCAGAGAGAGTGGGAGACACAGAATCAAGACAGGCTCCAGACTCAGCTGTCGGCACAGAGCCTGATGCGCGGCTCGAATCCGCGAATCGTGAGATCATGACCTGAGCCGAAGCCGGACGGTTAACTGACTGAGCCCCCCAGGCGCCCCGAGGTGTGCCTGTTCTATCTCTTCTCATTTAAAGAAAAAGTTAATGTTGTCTTAGAATTTCATGAGGGGTTTGAGCCAATAGGCCTTCCCAGGCGGGGGCTTTAACGGAAAGCTAGTGTGGCGCATGGAGGCACGTGGGCCAGAGAGAGGAAGCAAAACATGCCCAGTAGGACACGCACGGCTGAGGCTGTCTTTCTGAACAGCTGAGTGGCCTCCAGAGACAGGCCTTGGGTTGGTCCAGAGAACCCTGGTTTATGTCCAGAAACACACTGATGAGACAATCTCAGAGCATCTAACTTAACTGCATTCTCGTATAGATTCAAAACCGGCCCGGGAAGAGACAGATTCTCCCAGAGACGGCAGCACAGCAAAGCGTGGTGGGCTCTGCGCCTCCCTGCAGGGGCGGCTTGTCTCAGAGACACAGAGGCTTTCTGTACTTTTCTCAACAGTTCAGATTTATGGGGGACCTGGTGGCTCCGTCTGACGCTCAGGTCATCTCCTGGCTTACAGGCTCAAACCCCACGTCAGCATCGGTGCTGACAGGGCGGAGCCTGCTTGGGATTCTCCCTGTCTCTCTCTCTCTCTCTGCCCCTCCCCCACTCTCGAAATAAATTTTAAAAACATTTTTTAAAAATTCAGATTTACGAAGTGGTGTGTATGTGCCCGCGTGTGCGTGTGTGCCCGCGTGTGCGTGTACGAACACATCGAGTGCGTGCTACTGAGTTGGCCTCACTTTGGAGTTCAGCGGTCCTAGCGAAGGCCTGCACAGCGGGAGCCGGCCCGCGGAGAAGCTGCTGGCGTGGCCCCGCAGCGAGGCAGGCCCCTCCCACACGAGGAACGTGGCATCGGAGGGTGCCAGTGCGGCGCGGCTAGATGCTGGGGTCCCGTAGAAACGTCTGCCCCGCGCCACTGTGATGTGGGAGACGGAGGGGAGCACAAGCGTTTTTCAGATGAACTGATCCATAAGCATGGTGAAGGGAAGTTCCAGCTGCCCTGACGTCCTGTGAAATACGCATCCTGGTCTAGCCTGCGGGTCGCCCTGAGGAAGGGGTCCTGGGGCAGAGCTCTCGAGGGAGCTAGAGGAATGAGGACAGGTGCTGAATACACCGACGGAGGGGGCAGAGGTGCAAAGGTCCTGGGGTAGGAGGGGCTGGGAGCATGGAGGGCAAGGGTAAAGGTGAGGCCAAAGAAGTAGATAGTGGCCAGACTACACAGGACTTTGGAGACCGTGAAGGCGGGTTCTTTTCAAGTCCGAGGATGGAACGTGGGGGAGACCCAGGTCAACAGTGTCACCTTCACTTCAAAGATGAGCAGTTTCCGGAGAAAGTCCTGCTTCTTCCCAGCTGTTCGTGACCACAGGCCATAGCGCTTGTCCTGACCCCATCCCTGGCTCATCCCTTGGGCCCCAGGCCACACCACGCCCCTTCCCTCATCTCCCTGAATCCTCAGAGGTGGCACCCAGTGGCCCTGACAATCTCATTAGTGTAGTGTCAGGGAACAATCCTAATTGGCTTAGCCAGAGGCAAGATAAATTGCCAGCCGGCACCCTGCTGAGGGCGGCCTGGCCACTCACCCATGGGCCCCTGAGACCTGCCCAGTGCGTGGTGAGTAGTGACCTTCTTGGTGGCCACTTAACCCAAGGGAGTTGCTGGGGATCTGCCCCCAGGGTGGGGAGCTGGCGGGCCTTCTACCACCGTGCTGAGGACGGGTCTGTGGGGGTCTGCCTGCTGTCCTATTCAGAGACATCACGCAGCCAATCATTTTCAGCTCCCCCATATTGAATGGTGGTTGCAGGCAGTCCCTGAGGCCAGCCATGGTCTGGGGACCTTGGGTCGCACACTCCCAGCCCGCCTGGGTGTGCATCAGCCACAGGCCGGGCTGGGGCCGGGGCAGCTGGGAGAGCTTGGACGGCGGTTTCCATCAGGCCAGCGTCAGGGGTTTGGTCAGGGCCGCGCACACCAGGCCCATGGCCTGGGACTGCAGAGAGGGTCTGGCTGAGCCTACACCGTCTAGACTGTGACGGTGGGCATCACGGGGTCTGAGCAGCCAGGACCACCAGGCCCCTGCGGTCCACCTAGGACCCCGTGCACGTCCTCTCGGCACGGAGGCTGGATCTTAGGAAAGGTCCATGGTGGGGTCCACCTGGTACCAGGGGCCCACACCCGCCACCCAGCCTTCCTGGGGTGGGGCCGCCCTTCCTCGCCTGCCACCGTCTCAGCCCTGACACTCTAGCTGGCAGCAGCAGTGGCAGTGGCCCAAGGCTGGACTCAGGCACCGCGGCTGCAACATCAGGGATGGGCCCCAAGGGGTGTCTGTGTCATGCGCTTTGCCCCAGAACCTGCCAGGCTCACAGTGCCCCTGAGGGATTAGAGTTACCCTCTGGTGCTAATAGGCTTAGGGGAAGCCCAGTCGCCCTTGAGCAGGGTCAGAGGGGCTTAGGGCATCCAGGGAGAGGTTCTGGGGGAGGGGCAGAGGGGAGGTCACCCTATTCAGTGGGTTCAGGGACACCAGCAGGTGACACTGGTGCCCAGAGCAGTCCCTAAGCACAGTGAGTGGGTGGGGCTGGGGGTGGGATGGAAGCTTCTACCAGTTGAGGCAGGAAGCTGGGGGAGGGGAGGAGAGGGGGTTGCACAGCTAAGTTCTGTGCCCCTCCCTGCCCAGCACCCTGCCCTCCCTCTCTCAGTCATTCTTCATTGACACTGCTCGCTGGCTGGCCCACCACCTGGAATGAGACGGAGTGTCCCTGCCCACCCGAGGGGGGGTGCACCTGGAGGGCCACCCAGGACCCTCACTCCCTCCGCCCGACCCCAGCTGGAGCCCCGCCTGGAGATGAGAGTGGGCTGCTGTCGGGGTCACGCTCAGGATCTCGTGTTTCAGGATTTCCTCTGCTCTTCTGGGCTGAGACTTGCAAGGGGGCTGACTGAGGACCCCCCCCCCCGCCTGCTGTGCCCCCAGTTCCCAGCGTGAGGAAGTCTAGAAGCCAGAGTTCTCCGTGCGGTCTCTGCCACCCTGGCCATGAACCTGGAGCCACCTAAGGCCGAGATCCGGTCGGCCACCAGGGTGATTGGGGGGCCTGTCACTCCCAGGAAAGGGCCCCCCAAATTTAAGCAGCGGCAAACCAGGCAGTTCAAGAGCAAGCCCCCCAAGAAAGGCGTCCAAGGGTAAGCAAGGCTTGAGGGGGGTCCGGCCCCAGGTTGCGAAAGAAGGAGGTGGGCTCCACTTTGAGGGGGTGCTCAGTCGTCCTGTCCTGGCCGCGGGTGGTCCCATCGTCCTAATAGGGCGGGCTGGTTCCCGGGGGCCTGAGGGTCCCCCTGAGCGTGGGCGGCGGGAGGGCTCGGGAGCTCCTGTCACCCTTCACCTGTTACTGCCAAATGGGCCTGGAGACTTCGCTCCCTGCCACCTAGGAACGCAGCCACAGCCCGCCCACTGACGTGGGTCTGCACACTCACAGCCAGGGCGCTGGACAGCATGGGCCTGCAGTCAGGTGCACGAACACCCCCCCCCCCACTCCTCTCTTCCTGGCCACTGGCCCTGACCACTCTGTCCTGTAGGTTTGGGGACGACATCCCTGGAATGGAAGGCCTGGGAACAGGTATGACGGCCGCGAGGGTCTTCCCAGGTCCCCCCCAGCCCCCCGCCTGTGGGTATGCCTCGCGCCCCATCCCTCCTCTCCTTTTTGTGGCGGAAATTTACCTAGGGTGCCACCCCGAGCCTGTCCTTCATTCTCTGCCCCCACATCAAGCTTTAGACCTCACGGCAGCAGGGCCGCTCCCATTCAGGAGGTCACCATGGACTCGGAGGGGCTGGAAAGGCACTGGGAGCTCTCGCTGTCGCCTCTCTCCTCCGGCCCTGCTGCACCCATCGTCTTCCACCTGGCAGCCTCAGGCTGGCGTGCCCCGGGGGGAGGGCTCTGCACCTAGGACTTCTGCTCTCACCACGTGGGGTGGGAACAGCAGGGCCCCGAGGGGATGGTGGCCCTGGGGGCCATGATCCTCCTGGTCCCACTGTCCCTTCTGCTGCAGACATTACAGTCATCTGCCCATGGGAGGCCTTCAACCACCTGGAGCTGCACGAACTGGCCCAGTACGGCATCATCTAGGGCCGCAGCCTGACCCAGAGCCCGGGGGCCGGGACCCCGCGGCCCACTCTGACCCTGCTCAGGAGTCCCCTGAGGAAGCCCATGCCCCTGAGGGTGTCTGGATTGTCCAGTTTGTGTTTGGAGACCCTGGCAAGGTGACAACCTTGCGTCCCTAGATGCTAGTCACCAGAAGCCCCCCCCCCCATCTCCCTGCAGGACACCGTGGGCCGGTCAGGCCCTGCTGAACTCCCACAAGCCCACAGATCTTCTTTTAGGGCTGGAAAGTCAGGGCAGGGGCTCCCAGAAATGGCCCTCACCCCCTGCTCCTGTCCTGCTGTCTGGTGGTGAGGACAAGGCGCCCTCGCCAGTCCTTCCAGGGTGGTGCCCTTGGGTTGGGGGGGATCCTGGCTGCATCAGCAAGAGTGCAGCACCCCTCCAAGCCCGTCACACCAGCAGGAAACTTGACCTTTCCACCACAGCCTGTGCTTGCTGTCCCCTGACAAAAAATAAAGTCAGCATGCCTCTACTCGCTCGTCTGGAGTGTGTTGTGGTGGGGCAGGGCCCGAGGGTGCGGGTCTTCGGTGGGAGCACAAGGGGACGGGTGCAGGGCAGCAGGGGCCTGGCCGAGCTGAGGGGGACGGAAGCCCACGAGACGTGGAGCCGGGCCCGTGGTGGCTGGGGGCGCATACGGCAAGGCCAGGCAGGCCGAGGGTGGGGGAGGGCGGCGCGTGTGTGTCCAGCTGCCGGAGCAGCCTCGCCAAGGAGGCGGATGAGGCCCAGCCACGGCTCCTGCCACGAGGCGGGTGCGCTTCCCCCGACCCGAGGCGAGGGAACAGGCGCAGAGAGATTCCAGAGTTTGCTCAGCGGCCCAGCCAGCCTATCCTAGTCGTCCACGAGAGCTGGACGGGCGCCCACCCGTGACCCTGCAGCTCCGCCCCTGACGCCCCACCCGGGGGAAACGGGCACACCTGCACACATGCACCTGTGTGAAACTGTCCCCAGCTGCAGTCACCGTCCGGAAGCCACCCAAGGGTGTGCCCACAAGGGCCGGGTGCGTTTGTGGGGTCTGTGCACGCTGCACGGTGCAGACGCGATTCTGGGGAGGGGTCTCTGTGGTCCCGTTAATGTGAAAGCCAGAAGAAACCAGGGTAACTGAAGGCGACGAAGTGCGATCAGGTTGCCCGCGGGGAGGCGGCAGAGGAGGCAGGCAGAGGTTCCTCACGCCGCCCACTTAACACTGGCGCTATTTATTGTGTTGGTGCTACATCTCACTGCTGTTTGTTCCACCTGCACCTCACCCTCAACCACCGCAATGGATAGGAAAGGGTGAGGTGACCCCAGAGGGGAGCAGGTGCCAGGCTGTGGTGAGAGAGTGAGGCATCGGGGGTGGGCCACACGGCTGGAGTCATAGGTGGCATCCTGGTGCCTCAGAAGCAGGCTCAGAGTGGAGGTCAAGAGGCAGGGTTTGGAGGTGGGCGTCGGGGCTTGGCAGCAGGATTTCATCCGGTCTCTGTGCCCCACACTCTCCCTGCCCGCCGGGTGGCTCTGCCTGGCGTCCCCGCAGGAGGGAGGCCCTGGCCAGCAGCACCCACCAGGCTCAGCTTACACTCAGGCCACAGTGGTGTTTGCAAGGGAGCAGGAAGCACCCAACTAAGTGGTCGAGATCAAAAGCCCCCGAAAGATCGTGAAGTTGGGAGGCGGCCGGGGGACTCATCCTAGCAGGGCCTAACGGAACCGGGAAGAGGCGGACATGCCCTGCCCTCAGGGGAAGGGGGGTCCTGAGGGGCTGGAGGCACAGCAGGTGGAGGCCCGAGCGTCTGGGAGGCAGTAGGGCCCCACCCCCGGCCAGTGTGGCAGGGGCCGCTTCACCGGGTGAGAGGCTCTGGCGGACAAGCCCACCGGTCCTGTGACTCTGGGGCGGTCCACCACCGCCCGGCGCCCGGCCAGGGCCCTTGCCAGCTTGTTGGCCAACAGGAGCTCCGCCCCTTGGACGGCCACAACGACGATCGTGTAGGCGCCCAAGGCCCGGATGGTCCTGCGCAGCCACCGCCGGAGAGGAGGGCCACAGCCCTGCAGATGCACCACTCTCCTGGCTGCGTCCTCATCCAGGCGCAGGGCTCCAGCGCCACACTGGTTGTTGACAGAGGCCGCATCCCCCCTGGGGTGGACGCAGCACGAGGCGGGGAGGCTGCAAGCCTGGGCCCCATGGGAGCTGCAGTTGAAGTCCCTGTAAGGGCACAGCTGGGCGTCAGCCTGGAGGGCACACGCAGACACGCAGACCCGTGCACACACAGTCCCCGGGCTTCTGTAACTTCTGCCAGCAGCGGGAGCCCTGCACACGTGCAGGCATGTGTAAAATCTTGGCTGGAAGGGACATACTTGGCAAGAGGTTTGAAGGCGAGACAAGCATGTGATGAGGGGTGGAACTGAGACAGCCTCGCTCTGGGGGTGCTGCTGAGCTGGGCTGAGCAGGCAGGACTGGAGGGGGGCAGGTGGGCGGGATCCTGGCGGGGGGTCACGATGGGGAGTGAGGGGCAGCGACAAGGGGGGAGGCTTGGGAGGAGCTCGAAGAGCCTGAGGAAGTTGCTGTCTGCATGGCCCCCGGCTCCCGGCAGCCGCCAAGCATCCCCGGCCTTTGACCAGGGTCCGGGGCCCTGCGCCTGCCAGCCCATCCCCCTTGTCCTCCCCCACAGGCCCGAGCTCATCTCCAGGAAGAGTGGGCGTCACTAAGACAAGGACTCAGGGGGCACCTGGGGGGCTCAGTTTGTTAAGGGTCCGGCTTCGGCTCAGGTCATGATTCCACAGTTCGTGGGTTCGAGCCCCGCATCAGGCTCTGTGCTGCCTGCTATCTCAGAGCCTGGAACCTGCTCCGGATTCTGTGTCCCTTCTCTCTCTGACACTCCCCTGCTCGCGCTGTCTCTCTCTGTCTCTCAATAATAAATAAAAAACATTAAAAAAATTAAAAAATAAAAAAGGACTCAAAAGCCAACAGGATAGGTGGCATTGTGACCCCACAGGGGCCCGCCACTCCCAAAGTCAAACACAGCCCACGAGCGAGACCACCCACACGGATGTTTCTGGAATGCCTGGCATGTTTGCGTGACCGCCGGCTCAGACGGCTGGTTTCCCAGTCTCTGTGTGGCTCTGTCCCTCGTGGCCAGTTGTCCTCAAGCAGACTGTAAAAACTACGTTTCGCTGTGCTCCTAAGTCCACGACGGGTCACCGGACACGCACCCAGTGACACACACGCACATACACGCACACGGACACGGCGTGCACACGCTGTGGAGGGAGACCACATGTGGAGTCCAGAGCCGAGTCCCCAAGTAACCTAAACGTTATTTTCACTGGACACTGAGGTATCCTGTGTGATGACCTTCACAAAACCACCCCCAAGGAAGGGAGCAGAAACCCGGGCCTGAGAGTGCACCTGCGCGTGTGAGCGCCTGTGCGAGTGAGCGTGCCCACGCAAGCAAGCGCATGGCCTGGTCTGCTGGCCACTGGGGACCGTCCCCTCCCCCCCGGGGACCCCGGGACTCACAGGTTCCATGTCCAGTCCCGGTAGGAAGACGCCCCGCAGCACCGCAGCCCAAACTGGACTTGGTCGATGAAGAAGTGCAGGTCCGGGTCGTCCTGATAGTGAGTGATGGCCCCCCGCAGCGCGCGCTCCAGGCTGTCCTGCAGCGGGCCCCAGAGCGCCACCAGCAGGGCACCCACCGCGGCCTCCAGCAGCAGGAAGGCGATGAGGCCCCCGGAGAAGCAGCGGAGCAGAAAAGCGCTCTCACACAGGGCCCCCAGGCAGCCCGCCAGGCTCACCGCACTGACCGCCAGCCCCCCCAGCACCAGTCCCAGGATGGGGTCTTCGGGCAGGGCCTCCCCCCAGCCACTCCCCAGAGACCCCTTGACGGCCAAGCCCCAGAGCCCGATGGCCAGGGCCAGCAGACCCAGCAGAGAGAAGAGGAAGTTGAACAGGAAGGTCAGGCACTTCAGGCAGCTGATTCCCAAGGGGAGGGAGGAGGCCGGGTCTCCCCCGGGGCCTACCCTCCAGGCCCGGTCCTCTCGGGGTGTCAGACCGGGATGGTTTGAGGTGGGCGGCCCCTCCTGGCACCCAGCGTCCTGCAGAGGAGGAGGAAGGAACAGGGAGACTTCACCAGCACGACGCGGTAACCAACAGGGAGGCAGCCCCCTCCTGGTGGCCGGGGTCAGAGCCCGGCAGCGGGAAAGGCTGGACAGAGAACCGGAGGCTCAGAGACCCTCGGTGACTGGGGACATGGCAGCCTCCGGGCTTGTCCTGCTCAGCCGGGCAGCAGAGAGGACCGTAAGGGCCCACCTCCTTTCAAACAAGGGCTGGCTGCAAGCTGTGGGTTCACGGTCCAGACTGAGCAAGGCAATCCAGGGCGGTGGGTGTTCCACCAACACACACCTGCCCTTTATCTCCGCCCCCCACCCTTGGGATGAAGGAAGTGGGCTGGAGCCCCTGACTTTCCCCCAGCGCAGGCACGGGGCAGGCAGCCAGTTACCCCAGCCGGTTACCCCAGCATCTGCGTGGGGCGGTCTGTACATGCAGTGGAGAGAGGGGCTTCCCCACCCAGGCTGAGGGTGGGGTGGGGTGGGTGGAGGCCTATCTGGCAGAAGGGCTGGCCCAGGTGACTGCCCTTTCTGCTCCTCTCTCTGAGACCAGCTCCATCATCCCAGGATCTGCTCGGCCGGCCCCACTGTCGGAGTGCAGACCTGGTGCTGGGCCTGCAGCTGAAGGAGGCAGGCTCCCAGGGCAAGGGGAAGAGCGGCCAGGGAACCAGGGCTCTGTGGGATGCAAGGCCCTGCGGCAAGGCACTCAGCCACAAGCTGGGGCACTGGCCCTGGCCGGGCCAAGTGTGGGTGGTTGGGAAGTGCTGACCCCTCCCCTTCCTGGGTACTCCCACAGAGGAGCACCAAGGTTTGGAGAAGCAGCTAAGTCTGTCCCACGTCCTCCCTTAACGGGCAATCTCAGAGTCACATCTGCCTGCCCCGAGCCCTGACCTTCTCCACCTGCAGACCGGTGCTATCTCTCTGCAGGGGGGAGAGGGACAGCCTGCCCTTGGAGTCTAGGTGCGGAATGAGGAAGCTAGGCAGGGCTCCCATTCCAAACCAGTTTACCAGGCAGAAGAAGCTGTCCTCCACCTCCCATGGCTGACTCTGCACCAAAGCTTCATCCATTATGAACTTGGAGCAGAGGGAAAGAGAACTATTTATCAGCCCTGACACCCCAACAGTCAGTAGGAGCAAAAGGGCAGGCTGCTGGCGCCAGGCTGTGGGGGCGGGGGGGCTGGGGGTGCTGGAGGCCACACGCATGGGCCAAGGAGTCATCCTGCAGCTCCACTGCCAGCCAGGAGGGATGCTGGCCTTCAGCCCCTCCCACACCCTGAGCCACAGGTTGCTGTCCAGATCCACAGGGAGAGGGGGAGGGAGGGGTAATGGGGGAGGTAAGAAGGTCAAGAGGCTGGGTGGGGGGCAGTCACTGGTGGAGGTAGATGGGCAGGACATGAGGGAGGCCCCAAGGGCCCCAGTGGGCACCGTCCCCTGGGTGTGTGCCTTTCTCAGAGCATGGACGCAGCCAGCACCACGTCAAACACAAGGGCAAGAACAGAAAACATTTCAGAGCTGGAGCAAGGGGCGGGGTGAGGGTAAAGTGCTAATCAGCAACCCCCCCCACCCTAATCTAGCTCCTCATGGGTGTGCCCCTCCTGGCTGGCCCCAGCACACAGCAAGTCTCAGGGTGGGGGGCACCCAGCCTGAGGTCCTCCCAAGAGCCTTCGGGGTGGAGACTTCTCCAATCCGGGGCTGAGGCCAACAGGGCACTCACTGGCTTAGGGCACTGGCTTACCTGGGCCAGCAGGGGGCTCCTTTCCCCCTCCTCCATTCTCCAGCAGGACAGGTGCACCTGGCCCCTGCCTGGCCCCTCCGGCAGGGATGCAGAGCTGGCGCTGTGTCCTTGGCCGTTCTGTGAGCTACGCAGTCCACGGCCAGCTGAGCTATGAGCCAGGGTCCCACAGTCATGACTGGATCATGTGAGGCATCACATTTTAGGGCTTAAGACAGCCTCTACTTGTTAAGACGCAGACCCTCTGTGGATTCCCGGAACCTCTGTGCAGGCGTGAGGTGGGTGGGGCTGCCACCTCGCCACCTCGCAGACACCCCTGCAGGCCTCATAGGGGCCTCGGCCTGGCAGACCTGCTCCGTCAGCGCCCCGGAAACCAGCCCCGCGAACTGGTTCCCAGAAACAATCCTGGGACACCTGCCAGCAGCTGAGTGCCAGGGTGGCGTCCCATTTGTTGGCTGCGAGAATGAGGCGGTATCCACGGCTGGACCGCATCCCTCCTGGTTTTGAGGTACATGGGCTCCCCGCTCCCTCTGACTTTGTCTTTTCCGGGGCAGGACCGCATTCACCATCTCTGGAAGGACCCGGGCCACGCAGCTGCCGCGCGGACAGGGTACTCGAGGCTCTGCCTGGCCTGGACGGCGGTGGGAAGGAAGGCTCAGAGCAGATCCCCACCCACTACCAACGCTTTGAGAACAGGGGCGCATACCTCTCCACGCCTCCCCCCTTCCTTGTGATGTGTGAGGCTATGATATAAATGTGAGTCGTTGGCTTGCGGGGATCTCTGGAAGTTGGGGGGGCATGCATGTGTCCCTGGCAGGAGAAAGGAGGGCCTGCTCCCGGGCAGGTGTGCCATATGCCCAGCTGTCCCCGCCATCCTCTCCTCTGGTGTTTCGTGGAGGCTTTTGTTTGACATCTAAGCCCCAGCTCTCCCTCCTGCCCCCCTTACAGTCCAGCCACACGGGCTGCTTGCTGGCCCCAAACAGCCCGGCACTCATGTGCCCTCGACCTTTGCCGCCCCCTGAAATCTCCTCCCTGTGTCCAGTTCCAGAGCACATCCTGGCCAGTGAGCAGAGGCTTTCCCCTACTGGGCTTTTGGGGGACACTTTTCACTTCCAATGTGCTCGATTTTGCTTCATTTTGTAGTTATCTGTGTTCCGGCTTCGTGTTCCCACGCGACCACGGCGCAACTGAGCCCGGTTACCTTCCTGACCCGCAGGAGCGTCAGGCGAGCCAGGGGCTGTTGCTCGAAGCTGCTATGCTTTGGAAGAGTTCCTTTCACCCCATTATCGTCCTCATAGATTTACGATAGATACACAATTCTACGGCAGATGACTGGGGCAAGAGATCAGTGACAGATGTTAGGGACCTTCGGAGCCCTGGCGATGGAGCGGTGGAAATCCCTGTCAAGCCCTAGTCAGCAGGAAGAAGAAGCCGTAAAGTAAGCAAATAGAGTCGTGAATATATGTGATTTTATGTGGTCGTCAGTTCTGAAGCCAGGAAAGGAGGGGGAAGAGTTGGGGACAGGGGTGTTGTCTTCTGTAGGGCGGTCAGGGAGAGCCTCACTGTACGGTGTCTGGCTCCCAGGTATGTCCTGAACTGAGAACAGGGGCTCAAACACACACACACACACACACGCATATTCACAGTAGCAGTATTTGCAATTGCTCAAAGGTGGAAATAGCCCAGGTGTCCATCAGTGAAGAACGGATAATCCAGATGTGCTCTCAGCACCCAGCGCAACACTGCTCAGCCGCAGAAAGGAACGGAGCTCCGACACCTGCTACGACACGGATGGACCTTGGAAACATCAGGCTCAGTGAGAGAAACCAGACACAAGGGTCCACACATTGTAGGATTCCATCCTATGAAATACTCAGAATAGGTAAACCTGTCAGGACGGAAGGAAGATGGGTGGCTGCCAGGGGCTGGGGGAGGGGATGAGGCTGCTGCTGAACGGGGTGGGGCTTCCCTTCGGGGTGCTGGAAAGGCGTCGGAACCACAGGGGACACGGTTGTACCACAGTTTGAAAGCACTAAATGCCACTGAATTATTCGCTCTAAAATGGCTAACAACACGTTATGTGAATTTCATCTTTATTTCATCATATTTGAGAGAGAGAGTGAGTGAACGAGGGGGAGAGGCAGAGGGAGAGAATCTTAAGTAGCCTCCGTGCTCAGCACAAAACCTGATGTGGCTCGATCCCGTGACCCTGGGTCACGGCCTGTGCGGAAATCAAGACTGATGCTCAACCGACTGAGCCACCCAGGAGCCCTGAATTTCACCTTAATTTATTTAAATTCATTCATTCATTTTTAATGTTTATTCATTTTTGAGAGATGGAGAGAGACAGAGCATGAGTGGGGGAGGAGCAGAAAGAGAGGGAGACATAGAATCTGAAGTAGCTCCAGGCTCTGAGCTGTCAGCACAGAGCCCGACACGGGACTCAAACTCATGAACCATGAGATCATGACCCTAGCTGAAGTCGGACGCCTAACCAACTGAGCCACCCAGTGCCCCATTTAAATTTATTTTTTGTACACTTTGTCTACCACTACATTTTTTAAAAAAGTTCATTTGTTTTTGAGAGAAAGAGAGAGAGAGAGGGAGGGAGAACGAGTGGGGGAGGGGCAGAGAGAAAGGGGAACACAGAATCTGAACCAGACTCCAGGCTCTGAGCTGTCAGCACACAGCCTGGCATGGGGCTTGAACTCACAAACTGTGAGTCGAAGTTGGATACTTAACCAACTGAGCCACCCAGGCGTCCTACCACCTTAATTAAAAAAAAAAAAAAGGAGGAGGAAGAGGGATGTGAGGAAGAGAAGGAAAGAATCCCGATGAACCTGCCGTGGGGTGTCCCCTTGGAGGGAGATGGGTGCTGGGTGAAGGAGCACCTCAGCCTGACTCACACTCTGAAAAGCGCTGCTCGGCCGCGGTGAGGCCGGCAGGAGTTCAGGGCTAAGCTGCATATTCGGTCTGGCGCCATCCAGCCTTCACTCACCTCTTCCTCAAGGTGACAAGCCCAGGCCGCACCCGGCTCCAAACCAGGCTCTTGGGGGAGGGGGAGGGGGCGGGGGGGGGCGGGGGTGGGGGTTGGGCAGCAATCACCTCTCCAGCTCCATCTCATTCCTGTCCCGATATTGGGCAAACCTGAATGAAATCACAGCTACCACCCCTGTTACGGGCTGAATTGTGTGTCCCCCAAAACCCCTATGTTGAAGTCCCAACCCCCACTACCTCAGCACATGACTTGGGGAGAGAGCCTTTAAAGAGGTAATCAACCTAAAATGAGGCCAATGTCATCACATTGAAGAGGAAACTGGGACACATAGAGAGACACCAGGGATGAGTGAACACAGAGGGAAGACACAGCTGTCTGTTCGCGAAGGCAGGCGGCCTCAGAAGGAACTGAACTTGGTCACCTTGATCTCAGACTTCTAGCCTCCAGAACCATGAGAAAATAGATTTAAGCTCTCCAGTCTGTGGGATTTTGTTACGGCAGCCCTAGCAAAGTGATACAACTGCTACATAACTGTAAAGAGTCAGTGTAACATGGGCGCCCGGGTGGCTCCGTGGGTTAAGCTTCAACTTCAGCTCAGGTCATGATCTCACGGTTTGTGAATTCAAGCCCCATGTCAGGCTCTGCGCTGACAGCTCAAAGCCTGGAGCCTGCTTCCGATTCTGTGTCTCCATCTTTCTCTGTAGGCAGTCTCCTAAACTTTTCAGCACAGGGGGTAAATAAATACAATGCGAAGGTGAGCCATGGGGTTTAAAAAAACACGGATTTTGGCCTCTTAGAAGTTTTCATAACTTTACCCCATAGTCACTGGCAAGGTCCGCGATGGACTTTGGAGGGCCCAGTGCAAAACGACGAGGAGGGGCTCCTAGCTGAAAATTAGGAAGGGTTACAAGCCAGTGGCAGCTAAGAGTTGAGCCCAGCCCGGGGCCCTACTGGGCCAGCAGATGGCCGGTGAGGCTGTCCCTGGCAGCGTATTTTAGAATATTACATCTCTGCGGTGAAGAAACGTTGACCTTTTTTTAAAAATTATTTTTTATATGTTTTATTTTTGAGATACAGAGAAACAAAGCATGAGCAGGTTAAGGGACAGAGAGAGAAGGAGACACAGAAGCAGGATCCAGGCTCTGAGCTGTCAGCACAGAGCCCAATGCGGGGCTCAAACCCACGAACTGTGGGATCATGACCTGAGCTGAAGGCAGACACTTAACCGACTGAGCCACCCAGGAGCCCTGAAACGTTGACCTTAAATGTAGTTTAAATTCAGTTGTTTCTCTTCTGTCGGTTTTCCGGCCATACTTTGTTTCGTTGTTCATAGCATAAAGGTGTGATGTCACCTTGCTGAAATTATTTCTCTATTTGCATGTGGCCGGCAAGACGGAGGGCATGCTATTTTCCCAGTTATAACGCAGCACGGATTGTTTTTGGGCGAGATCCGGACTTTCCCGGCACCGCCTGCACTTTCAGAAAGCAGCGCGGCCCCGGGGGTCCTTCCCTCGGGCCGGGCGGGGCCCTGGGCTCCGCGCGCCGCGCCGAAGTGGTCGCGGCCGCGCGCCTGCGCATGCGCGAGCCTTCGGAGCGCCGGAACTCCGTTTCGGGGCTGCGCGGCCGGCGGAGGGCGTTGGGCGAGGCGCCGGACGTCGCGGCGGTGGCGGCCGGCGGAGAAGCTGGAGCGGCGGTGGCGGCGGCGGCGGGAGGCCGGGGCTGAGGCCGGGGCCGGGGCTGCGAGGCCCGCGGGACGGCAGGCGGCGGCGGCGGCGGCGGCCCGGGGCTCGAGCCCGGAGGCGGGAGCGGCCGCCATGGCCGAGAGCATCGTGAGTGTGGCGGCCGCGGGAGCGGGGCGCCGGGATGAGGCAGCAGATTTACCGGCGCGGCCTGTGGGGCGGCGGAGCCCGCCTCCCGGCCGGGGGCTCGCGGCCCCCCGCCCGTCCCTCCGCGCGCCCCTCCCCGGCCGTTGGCGACGGGGGCCGCGCGGGCTCCGCGGGGCGGGCCGGCTGGGGGCCCGCGGGCCTTCCGCCTCCACGTCCCCGGCGCGGGCCGGGCTGCGGGCGGCGGGCCCTCGGAGCCCGGGCGCGCCGCTGCCTGCGCACCCGGGCCGCGCAGGTGCCGGGTGGACCCCGCCAGGAGAGAGCTCCGTGGCCGAGGGGCGCTTGCGGACGCGGGGTGCCGGGCGGGGGGCGCGGGGCGGCTCGGCGCCCTCTGCCCCGCGGTGGCGAGGACCGTTTGACAGCTACCTGTTTGAAAGGCGACGTTACAAAGGTTGACTTCACTTTTAACCAGGAATTAGTAATTGGCATTGCACCTCCCCCGCCGTCCCTTAAAGTAAAAAGTCAGTGGAAATGAGAAAACCCCCAAAAAGCGAAAACAAAAAGTCCTGCCTTTACTTGCGGCAAGTTTCCTCTCAGAAGTAAATGAGGCTGGAAAAAAGCAACAGGCCGGGCGGAGAGAAGGATTTTGGTTCACATTAGGCGTATTCGGGATTTCTGGGGGAAAGCGAGGCAGTACCGGGGAGCGGGGGACAGCCCTGCTTCAGCGGAGTCACGGCCGCTGCGATTTTGCGGGGGTCCAGGCGGCGCGGATCCTCCCGTCTGGATGGCTTGGGTCTACCGGCAAGAGCTCTGGAGTTCAAGGCTTTTCCTCTAGTCTCTCCTCCTGCTTCAGCTCGTCATTCGGGGACCCGGATGTCTCCTCCACGTCTCCCAGCTTAGAGAGGAGCAGAAGGAACAAATGGCCCAAGAGAACCTTAAGAGACATTAACTGCCTTTTTTTTTTTTTTTTTTAATGTTTTTGTTTTTGAGACCCTGCGAGCTGGGGAGGGTTGGGATCAAAGGGGGACTCCACGTTGACAGCGCAGCGCCCCAGGCGGGGCTCGAAATCGTGAGCGGTGAGATCATGACCTGAGTCAAGTCAGACGCTTAGCTGACTGAGCCACCAGGCGCCCCAGTTGACTCCTTTTAAAATAAGCATTACTAATCATCAGTGACCTCTGAAAAAAGGATGAGAATTAGCATTCAGACCTACTTTCACATGCTCTCTACCGGAATACTTTTAGTTCACGTAGCCACGGACAAACGCGTTGTTTTAGAAAAGGCCATTTTTCTACTAGAGTGTGTATAAGGCTAGGTGAGAAACTGTGGGTGTAACTGATTTTTATCTTGCTAATTCTTGGACTCTCCAAGAAGTGCTGTGGGCTCATTTTCTTCTAGATCCTGAAACCTAAGTTACGAGGAGGCTGGGGGTCTTTTAATTTGTAGCCTGTGTCAGAGACTAAGCTAGAGCCACCGTCAGTACAAATTATGTTTGTGGGAATTATATCCTGGGCTTAGTTGAGAAACCTGGACTCTGCCATGCCCTGTTGCAGATGACTTCTCAAGCTTCAGAACTTTCCAGAAAGATGTAAGCCTGCCCTTTAGCTCCTCAAGGGGTCGAGTGTCATGCTCTTGTTCCCAAGGGAACAGTCAAAGGGAGGTCACAGAATCTCCCACAGAGAAACGGAGCTCTTGTTCCCGGGCCACAGTGTTGCAGACAGATTTTAGGAACAAGCGGAAGTATTTGGTGCCCGTGCTGTGCATTAGGAAAACAGTTTTCTAGGTGTTCAGTCCACAGCGAAGGGGAGTAGAAATAAAAGTCACAAGAATTTGTGTTTGCACTCCGCACGGATGTGTGAGAAAGTTAGACAGATGTAGTTGAGCAGACACATAGAAAATATTTTATGCTCTTAATGATTGGGATTTCATAACAGTTATTCAAAACGGAGTCTTCAAAATTGAAAACAGTATGGAGGCAAAGCCTTTTCAGTCAAGTGAAAGTAAAAAATGAGAAAGACAGTCCAGCTATTTCAGGAGAATCGAGATTATCCTTATTTTGTTCGATAGAAGCAGGCAGTAGATCAAAAGCCATTGTGGCATTATGTTGGGTATCAGTGAAAAAATTTTTTTTGATTAAAATTCCTTTTTTTTTTTTTTTAAGATTTTATTTTTAGGTAATCTCTACACCCAAACTGGAGCTTGAACCCACAACCCCAGGATCGAGAGTCACACACTTCTACTGAGCCAGCCAGGTGGCTCCAGTGAAAACCTTTTTTCTTTTCTTTTCTTTTCTTCTTTTCCCCCCAGTGGCTTGTGACAAATTGCACGTGTAAAGGGTTTTGTTGTTGTTTGGTGGGTGTGTTGGTGGGGGGGGTACAGCACCGGTGCTGTAGTGCCAGGAGGGGAGTCAGCACTGGGAGCGCTGGGTGCTGTGCTTCTGCCCTTCTTTCCTCCTGTCCCTCCGGCACTTTCGCCCGTCTGTCTTGCTGGCTGCCGGGCAAGTCCTATCCTGCCCCGGGGCCGTAGCAGGAGCTTGTGCCTTGGGCCAGCCGGGCGGCTTCCCTCCTGAAGCATGTTGATTGGCATAAAAATCTGGTCCTGGAAAGTGATGTTCTTTGTCTGCGGTCCCGGCCGGTTCCAGCTGCGCAGAGATTAAAAAAAAATTTTTTTTAATGTTTTTATTTATTTTTGAGGGACAGAGAGAGACAGTGGGAGCAGGGGAGGGTCAGAGAGAGAAGGTGGCACAGAATCAGAAGCAGGCTCCAGGCTCTGAGCTAGCTGTAAGCACTGAGCCTGAGGCGGGGCTCGAACTCACTAACCGTGAGATCATGACCTGAGCCGAAGCCGGATGCTTAACCTACTGAGCCACCCAGGCGCCCCAAGATTATTTTTTTAACCCCTGCTAAGTTTGCTGTGGTGTTAAACACCTTAATTTCTTTTCTTTTAGTCTCTTTATTAAAGGTAACGAATTAGAAGATTTTTTCTAGATCACTGTACTTCTTGTGGGTAGATCCTGGAACAAAGTGAGATCTTTTTAAAGAACACAGTTCTTTATGGAGGAGTTCATGGAGAAGTTTTTTCTTCCTGTTTGTTGTTTTTGTACATGTGAAGAGAGAAACGTTGTTTCAGATATCTTCCTCTTAAATAGTGGTTTAAAAATGGAAGTATTTTTGTGAGTGAAATGGTAATGGGATGTCTTCCTTTGTGTTGACGCATCTCCCCTACGTGGCCCTCCTCTACTGGAGCTCATCTTTTAGAAACACTGCGCTGGACGCCGTGGTGGGAGGGGGAGGTTTGGCTGGAAGTTTCGGTGACCCAGATGCCGAGAGGCTGCAGATGTTAGTCTCAGTAATGGGTCAGGAGCTTAGGAGTCTGGGCGGTAACCACCTTGTTTCATTTGTGACAGATAATCCGCGTCCAGTCCCCGGATGGCGTAAAGCGGATCACAGCCACCAAGAGAGAAACAGCTGCAGCGTTTCTGAAAAAGGTAGCCGTGGCCTGGGCGTTTACTTCTTCTTCCCTTGCTTTCACCCCCTTCCCCTCTGTGCTGCTTTTCCCCTCCTTTCCTGATCCTGCCCGCTCCCTCGTTCAGCCTCTTGCGTTGCTTTTCTGTCCTGACGGGCTGGGTTGATCCAGCATCAGATTGCGTCACGACTGACCATTGCTTACACTTGTAGGACCGCGGGGCTGAAGGTGAGTGGAAAAATATTTCACGAGCTAGTCTTTCTGAGAATGAAAAATTGGAGGGTCAAAGACTTCAACTGTTCTTCAAAGGGGAATTGTTAAAAACGTATAGAATGATCCACTTTGCTCAGCGAATTAGACCTCCGTGCACAAACACGTTGTGTGAGCACAGAACGTAATGGGCCAGGGAGCACAGCCCGATTTGGGGGTAACCCGAGGGGAGGGGCCCTGCGGCAATTGCTTTATGCTTCACACCAGCGATCGGCAGACTGTGGCCATGGGCTGACCTGTTCTTCTTCCCCCTCGGTCGCTTGTTGCGTCTCCCTGACCTCCTATTTCTGTAAGTCAAGTTTTATTGGAACACAGCCACACTCACTGGTTTATGTATTGTCTGGCTGCTTTTGAACTCCAACAATGAGCTGAGTAGTTGTGACAGAGACTATGGCTTGCAGAAATATTTATTGTCTGGCCCTTTACAGAAAAAGTTTGCCCACCTTTATACATTCTGTATTATTTGAATCTGTGGCAAACAGGTGTTAACCTTTGCAATAGTAAATATTGTTTCTTGTTTTCATAAATGGAAAAGTTGCGGGCTCATAGACTGTTACAGCCAGGGATTTGAAGTCTTAGGTGTCATGTAGTCTAATCTTTCTTTTTTCACAAAGGTGGAAATTGAAGGCTTAGGAAGTAAACAGATTTAGGAGGGTCACTGGGCTGTCATCTGTTAATGGGGCCACAAAACTTATTTGGGAATTTTTTTTAATGTTTGTTTATTTTTGAGAGAGACAGCATAAATGGGAGAGGGGCAAAGAGAATGGGAAACAGGCTCCAGGCTCTGAGCTGTCAGCATAGAGCCCGATGTGGGGCTAGAACTCACAAACTGCGAGATCATGACCTGAGCTGAAGTCGGCTGCTTAACTGACTGAGCCCCCCAGGTGCCCGTGGTTTCTTCTTTTAAAAAAAAAACTTTAAAACGTTAATTTTTTTTGAGAGAGAGAGAGAGACAGAGCTTGAGTTGGGGAGGAGCAAAGACAGGGAGACCTAGAATCCAAAGCAGACTCCGAGCTGTCAGCATAGACCCTGGCGCGAGGCTTGAACTCATGAACGAACCATGAGATCGTGACCGGAGCCGAAGTCAGATGTTTAACCGACTGAGCCCCCCAGGCGCCCCTGGGAAATTTGGTTTCTAAAAGGTAGTTGCTATCATGATTGCCATAGGACTGCTTACAGGGCCATATTTATAAGAATAAAAGGAAAGAGGGGCGCCTGGGGGGTTCAGTTGGTTGAGCATCCGATTTCGGCTCAGGTCATGATCTCGCGGTTCGTGGGTTCGAGCCCCGCGTCAGGCTCTGTGCTGACAGGCAGCTCAGAGCCTGGATCCTGTCTTCTGATTTGGTGTCTCCCTCTCTCTCTGACCCCCTCCTGCTCACACTGTCTCTCTCTCTCTCTCAAATAAAACATTAAAAAAATAATAATAAAAGGAAAGAGAATTAGGGGCAGTAGACACCAGAGAGGAGAATCTTTGAGTCTTAAGAAATTTCTAATTTCCTCCTCTTTGCTCTTTCGGTAGCACCTGGCCGTGGTCGGCATGCTCCTAGGGGTGGTGCTAGGGTGTGGTGCTTGCCGGAATTCTCGAGAGATCTTCCGAGACAGATTAAGCATTAAGTAGCTGTTACTTAGGCGATTGCGTGATAAACACCAGCCATCAGGGTCCTGCGTCCATTTCTTTTTTTCTCTGAGGCTTTGTGGTAGAGAAAGTTTTTTTTTAATTTATTTTTGAGAGAGAGAGAAAGAGTGTGAGTGAAGGGAGGGGCAGAGAGAGAGGGAACACAGAATCCGAAGCAGGCTCCAGGCTCTGAGCTGTCAGTACAGAGCCTGATGTGGGGCTCGAACTCACAAACTGAGATCATGACCTGAGCCGAAGTCGGATGCTTAAAGGACTGAGCCACCCAGGCGCCCCATGGTAGAGAAATTTCTTAAATTTATAGGAAGCATGTAGGAATATGATTTTGATTTTCGCTTGTGGCTTCTGTGCTTGATAGCAGACAGAGTTGTCAAACAGGCTACATTCAGAAGGTTTCAGAGAAACCTAAAAACACAACATTCTAGCGCTCACTTTTATTTGCTTCAGAAAGGCTTCCTACAGTGCTGGCATTTCCCTCTGGGCAGTTCATGGTCCCTCACACGGGGAGACCAAGAACTACCAGCAGTCGCTGGGAGGGGTGGAGCTGGGGGCTGCAGGGTAGCTGTGACCGCCTGCTCTCTGAAGCCACCGTCAGCACAGGGGTCGCTGCCTCGGGGAGGTTTTCGTGGGGGCACTCCAACACGAAACGTATTTCCCCTTAAATGTAAGTCCTTTCTTCTGCTTAGAAGAGTAATGAGGATTAATTATAAAAGGCTCAAACAATACAGGAAAGTATAAACAAGCAACTAAGAATCACTCAAAATTCTGCTGCTCGGGAATAACCGTTAACGTGGCGCGTCTGGAGTGCGCGTGCGTGTGAGCACGCTTTGTTAAAATGGGATTGCACCACACGGTCGCTGTGTTCATCAAATCCAAGACGTTGCTGAGTTTAAGGAGAAATGTTTATGTACCGTTAGGAAAGAAAACGTGCTCTCACACCTGCTCTCCCTTGTCGTTTAGGTTTTGTACTTACAGAAAGTGTTTTTCGTGGCTTACTTGGAATTTACTTATTAAAAACTCTGTTTATTGTGAGAGAGGGAGTATGTGTGTGCACACGCTCAAGGGAGGACAGAGGGAGAGAGAGAATCCCAGGCGGGCTCTGCACTGGGAGCAGATCCCAGCGCAGGGCTCAGTCTCACCAACTATGAGATCATGACCTGGGCTGAAATCAAGAGTTGGATGCTTAACTAACTGAGCCACCCAGACACCCCTGGAAATAATTTATTTTATTTTTATTTATTTTTAATATTTATTTATTTTTGAGAGACAGAGAGACAGAGAGTGAGCAGGGGAGGGGCAGAGAGAGAAGGAGACACAGAATGTGAAGCAGGCTCCAGGCTCTGAGCTGTCAGCACAGAGCCCGACGCGGGGCTCGAGCTCACGAACCATGAGATCGTGACCTGAGCTGAAGTCGGACGCTTAACCGACGGAACCACCCAGGCGTCCCGGAAATAATTTATTTTAATCATGTGTTATTCTTGTACAAGAAGGAAAATCTAAGTGAAATTAATTGGATAGGATCTCTCTCCAGTGTCATATCCAGAGTCTGGCCCTTCTGAACCGTTGTTTGGAATCAGCTGTCGCTGTCCTCGTCTCCCTGCGGGGGGTCCTCTTCTGCCCTGTCAGGGGACTGGCACAGCCGCCGCAGCTGCTCTGGGGGCGCTCGGAAGCCACCCTCACCAGCAGGGCCCAGCCACCCGCTCCCCGTGCTTTCCTGGACTGATCACGAGCTGGCTTCTGGGACAGAAGTGTGGAGGGATGACAGCTCTTCAACCATGCTGCCTGGGTGACAGCTCCAGGGGCCCGGGCAGCCGCCTGTATGTCCTGCTGCCCCCGGGCAAGAACTGTAACGCGCTTTTGTTCCTAAGGTGCATCCGTTCCAAAGACGTTAAGAACTTAAAGGAGAATTTGTAACCTTTTTTCTTTCACTTGACAGGAGGTTAAGGAATGGCTTTGTGTCAGTAAGTGTGCATTTATATCTTGTTAAAAATTATGTTTAAAAAACAGCACCTAACAGGGGAACCTGGCTGACTCAGTGGAGCGTGCAGCTCGTGGTCTTGGGGTCGTGAGTTCAAGCCTGTCATTGGCTGTAGAGATTTCTTTAAATTAAAAAATAAAATTGTTTTTTAAATGTTTATTCTTGAGAGATAGAGACAGTATGAGTAGGAGAGGGTCAGAGAGAGGGAGACGCTGAATTCGAAGCTCCAGGCTCCGAGCTGCCAGCACAGAGCCCGACGCGGGCTCGGACCCGTGAACCGTGAGATCACGACCTGAGCCGAGGCTGCACGCTCAGCCGACTGAGCCCCCAGGCGCCCCGCTTCTCCGTGGTTTTTAACCACGAAGTCAAGTGCACACCGCGATGGGCTTCACAGTTGTGGACGGCCAAGGGGCTGGTGGCGAGGCGGGCACTTTGGTCACGGAGGGGCGCTGCCAGCGATCCAGAATCCGTCAGGCCTCCCCCCCCCCGGCCTCCGCTCGCCGGGCTCTCTCTGCATGTGATGGGGATGGCGTCGCCGCTTCTCTGTGCTGTGTCACCTCAGCGTGCGTTCCTAAGCCCTACAGTTTAGTTTTGCCTGTTTTTGGGTTTAACATAAAGGCAATCATGCTGTGTATTCTTGTTACCTTAACTATAGGTGTATTAATTGCGTTCCACACTATATTTTTGGTTTTATTGCTGTAATTATACACAAAGTTTACTTCAGGTGTGAATGTGAAGTTTTTAAGATTCTGATGACGCTCTTGTGAGACTGTGCTCAGGCTTTTGTTTTTAACGGCCGGTGCCGTGTGCTAGATTCCTGTGCCTTTCGCCAAAGAACTCGAAAGTTCACGGAAGCAGCATGCAGTTAGTACCACGGATGCTTCTGCGGCTCCCAGAGGTGGGGCTCGACACGTGTGCGCTCCGGCGGGGCAGTGCGGTCGGAGTGCGGCTGCGCGGCAGGCCCGGGAGGGGCACGCGCTCCCGTGTGCGGCGCTCACAGCGAGCCCTGCCCGGCGTAGGCGACGCCTTTTCCTCCCGGGAGTTCGGAGGCTCTCACGAGGCTCGCGCTTCCGGTGGGAGCTTTCTTATTTCGGGGAGTTGCGTGCAGGGAACATGACATGTTTGCAGAAGAGCCGACACGTCTTTAGTCTTTAGCGGTTGGAAATACAAATTTCATGGTCTTAATTTGCTCATGCTTCATTTTATTAATGCCACTTTTACTTTTTATTTTTTTAGTATTTATTTTTTAGAGCGAGCACGGGGAAGGGGCAAAGAGAGGGGGACAGAGTGTCTGAAGCAGGCTCTGTGCTGCCAGAGCACAACCGTGAGATCATGACCCGAGCCTTAGACACTTAACCTACTGAGCCATCCAGGCACCCCTTATCACTGCCAGTTTTGGCTTGGAAAAAACCATATGGATGGTATCAAATACGTATTTTAAGTTTGTCTGCTATAAAACCTTGTATGTCTGAAGACCATTTCTCATCACTTTGAGAATTTCAGAATGACAATGTGGATGTACAGTCCATTTCCTTAAAATGAGGAGAGAGGTGCCTGGGTGGCTCAGTTGGTTAAGTGTCTGACTTCAGCTCAAGTCATGATCTCGTGGTTTGTGAGTTCGAGCCCCACATTGGGCTCTGTGGACTGACAGTGTGGAGGCTGCTTGGGATTCTCTCTCTCTCTCTCTCTCTCTCTCTCTCTCTCTCTCTCTCTCTCTCTCTGCCCCTCCCTAGCTTGTGTGCTTACATTTGTTCTCATGCATTTGTGCTCTCTCTCAAAAATAAATATTCAAAAATAAAATAAAATTAGTAAAAAATAAGGTTAATTGTAAAGTTAATCATTAAATCAACTCATTTTTTCGCATAGTGAATAAATAGGTTTTAGCAATAATTCGTATATTTTTAAAATATTTATTTTGAGAGAGAGCACACGCATGCACAAGTGGGGGAGAAGCAGAGAGCGAATCTCAAGCAGGCTCCATGCTGTCAGTGCAGACCCCGTCACAGGACTTGGCCCCATGAATGGGGAGATCATGACCTGAGCCCAAACCACAGAGTTGGACACTCAACTTACTGAGCCACACAGGTGCCCCTGCAATTCTTTTTTGAAAAGCAATCACGAGGGGCGCCTGGGGGGCTCAGTCGGTTAAGCGTCCGGCTTCGGCTCAGGTCATGGTCTCATGTTTGTGTGTTTGAGGCCCGCTTCAGGCTCTGTGCTGACAGGCCAGAGCCTGGAGCTGCTTCGGGTTCTGTGTCTCCCTCTCTCTCTGCCCCTCCCCTGCTTGCACTCTGTCTCTGTCACTGTCTCTTTCTCTTTCAATAAATAAACACGAAAACAATTTTAAAGCCAATCATGAAACGTTTAATGTGATAGTTTCCTATTGTGTCGTTTCGAGTTCTTGCTGTCACACTCTCTGCCTTTACGTGTTCTGCCCGTGTTTTTCCTGCTGTGACTTGCATCTGGTGTCCTCTTCAGCCTGGAGCACATCTCCTGGCACTTCGTGTGGGGGAGACTTGGTGGTGATGCGCTCTCTCAGCTTTTGGCCTGAAGACGTTTTCAGTCTGCCTTTGTGTTTGAAGGGTATTTTTGCCAGATACAGATATCTGGGTGGACAGATCTTTGTTCCTGCTCAGCACTCGGAAGGCGTCCTTCCGTTGTCTCCTGGTCTCCATTGATCTCGTGCTGTCAGTGGTCCGAGCATGATGCATGCACCGAGGGGTGCTTTTTTTCATGGCTCCTGCTCGGGATTTGCTGATCTTTCTGGATTTGTTACTCAGTTTGTTGTCAAATTTGAGGTTTTCAGCCATTTGCTTTTCAGATACTTTTCAGTTCTAGCCCAATTTTCTTTCTGTAAGATCATTAATTAGGTGTTGTCCCAGGAGTTCTGAAGGTTCTGTTCGTTTTTCTGACAAATCTCTGTCTTTAGGTCGTGCAGGCGCTAGTATCTGTCTTCCGGTAAATTGACGACTCCTTCTGCATCTCCCTTTGGCTGACAAGTCCAGCCTGTGTTTTCCATTTCAGTTATTGTGTTTTTCTGTTGTAGAGTTTCCATTTGGTTCTGTTTTATCGTTTGTTTCTCTGCTGAGACTCCTGCTCCCTCCAGCCTCTACCCTGCCGGCCCCTGAGCGTCAAGCCCCAGCTCGGACTCCTCCCCTGGCCGGGTCTCCAGCGCTGACTCCCGAGGATGCCTTCCCGAGGGCGCCTGGGCGGTGGAGGGAAGGCCTGGCTTTCCCTTCGGTCTTCCTCCTCCTCGGCCCCCTTCCTTGCTTCCTTACAGGTGTGCCTTTCCCCCGCTTCCAAGCCAGAAGTCTGGACACCCCACTTGTGTCCTTCCTTACCCTCACTCTGTTCTGCCCCTCATCTCGGCCGTTAGTAAGGGCCATCGAGGATGAGAGCTGGAAGGTGCCCCCCCCATCCCCAAGTCCTGGCCACGTCTGAGCCCATCTCTGAGCTCTCCTTCCTCCTCCCACTTTCAGACTGTCGATGGCTCGGCAGCCCCCTGGCCTTGGCCCCTGCAGTCCTGTGTGCCGCGCTTGTCTCCCTTCCTGTTCTTGTCATGACCGTTTCCTTCCTGCCCGCTGGGCTCTGGCCTCACTGGCCTCTCTCTTCCCATCCCCTCCCCGCCTCTCGGCCTCTGTGCTGCTCCTGCTGGCCGCACTCTTTCTCAGCTCCGAGCGGCAGCCTTCGTCTCCTCCTCCTCGGGCCTCTGCTCACACGTGCTCCTCACGGAGGCCTGTCTGTCCTCCTGTCTAGAGTGGCCTCTCCCACGCTTCCCTCTCTTCCTTTCCTGCCAGGGTGCTGACCTCGACCTGTGCTTCTCATCCATTAACTTTCTCTCTCCCCCATTTGATGCTGAGGTCCTCGATGGCAGGAACCTTGTCTTTTTCACTGTTGTGTTCGGAGCGCCCAGGGTGGCGCTGGCACGTAGGGCTGCTTACTGGTTGGTGAGTGAGCGCGTGCGTATCCTCAGTGCCCACCAGGTGCCTGGTGCGGTGGACACTCGCTGTCGGCACAGACGTGGGAGCATCACTCTTCACTTCTTCTTCTTTTTTTTTAATGTCTTTTATTTATTTTTGAGAGACAGAGAGAGACAGCGCAAGCAGGGGAGGGTCAGAGAGAGAGGGAGACACAGAATCCAAAGCAGCTCCAGGCTCTGAGCCAGCTGTCAGCACAGAGCCCAACGCGGGGCTCGAACCCACGAACCGTGAGATCATGACCTGAGCTGAAGCCGGTCGCTTAACCGACTGAGCCACCCAGGCGCCCCTTCACTTCTGCTTTCTTCTGAGAGGCTTCAACATTGGAGTTGATTTCAAAAGTAGAAATAAACTTTCCAGATATGACCGTGAGTTTTGCTTGTGTCAAACTCTTACCTGTGTCATCCAGTCTTATCATTTACACAAAGCTTTGCTTCTGCTTGGACACTTTTCTCATTTTACTTGACATCTGCTGGGCAGTACAAATTTCCTCCCAAGAGAGCAAAATAACTAAAGAAATTTGGTTCATGAGGAACAGTTTCTAAATTTAGTGAGTGTTGTTCTAACGTTTTCTGATGTATATGTGGCCCAAGTAGTGACACTCAAAATTTTTTAAAATCCCTGTTTTCTGCTTGTTTTAGGTCGCAAAGGAGTTTGGGTTCCAAAATAATGGCTTCTCCGTTTACATCAATCGAAACAAGACTGGAGAGATCACCGCATCATCTACCAAATCTCTTAGTCTGCTCAAAATCAAGTAAGTGCCTTGGCGCGACGGCAGGGGGCAGAGGGAGTGACCCCAGTGGCCCACCGATTGCTCATTCTACCCAATTTCCTCCCGATGCCACTGTGCACCGGCTGGGGCGGAGGTGAGCGTGTTTCTTGCCGGGATTTCAGCAGTCACACTGGATCTGCTGTCCCTTTTGTGCTGAGTTGATTGACTTGCACATTCTGAGCTCTGTGTCACTGAGGAGAGAGAGTTATGGGTTCGGGGTGCGCGTGCAGCTGCACACTCAGCTCCTTCTCTGCAGAGAAAGACCTTGAACATGGCTGGGTGGAGTTCCGCCTCGGGACTGCTTGGCGGGTAGGAGGGGCCGTCGCCCACACTGTGTTTCTCAGTGGCATGACCCCTCGAGCTTCTGAGTGGTGCTCAGTCACGTCGGTGGGGTTTCCAGGATGTAAAGACCTCTTACTGCTGCCGCTGCCTGTTCTCGTTTAATTGGAGCCCGGCCACCTCCATGCATTCATGTGCTGTAAGGGTAGAGCTGAGTGATTGTGACGGACGGCATCGCCCGTGAAGCCGGAGAAAACCTTATACTGTTTGGCTCTTTCCAGAAGCAGTTTGCAGACTCCTGTCTGCACTGACGGGGCAGACCTGCTCACGTGTTGGTGATTTCCGGCCTCGGAGGCGGGCGTGGAGCCTCCTGTCGGGGCTGTGGGCCGCGTGGCTGCCGTGGCGATCGAGCTGGCTTTGCTGGCAGTCGGCCCTGCGTCTGTTTACCAGCTAGAATAATAGGCTGTTTTCACAATTGGTGTCATCATTTTTAGGATCACAGATGAGTACGTCTAGGAGAGAAGACATGTAATTATAGCGTGCGTTCATTTATTCCTCAGCAAATATTTGTTGGGCACCTGCCACTTGCCTGTTTCTGTAATTAGCTAAAGCCTGTCATTGTCGACGTCCATTTCCCTCACGGGCGAGGTCGTCCTTCCTCTCAGGTTGTAAAGGGCTTTTGCATCTTGAGAATCACTTCTCGTGAGTGTGGTTTTCATTATTCTGGGCAAGTCGCTCACCCCCCCTCATCCCCACCCGGGCCTCGCCACCTTGGGCCACATGTGTCTGCGTTGTGCCTGCCCACAGCGGGCGTGCAGGTGACACCTATGTTATTTGAAACTATTTTGGTAGCAGATACAAGGTTGCAGAGTGAAACACTTCTAAGAGAAAGCCCTCAAACTGTAGTGGGGTCATAGTAGTGCTGTCCCAGAGGGGTGGGGTTCTGGGCGGGGGCAGCTCGACCATCCTGAGGGGGCGCTCGGAGGGGATGTCTTTGCGAGTCACCCTTGGGTGTGTCCTTCCGGTGGTAGGTGTACTGCTTGTTGTCCAGGTCGGGTCTGACCTTGAGGGCTCCGCTCTGGCTTACCTGGTGCGAGTCTTCGGGCAGGAGTGACGCTCCTCTTCTGGACCTCGGTGTTGGTCCTCTCCGCTTCTTCTGGCCCCTGGGGTTGCGTTGCAGTCTGCTGGACTCTGGTTTGTTTGTAGGTGGTCCTTTTTTCCCTCTGGCTGCTTTTATGATCGTCTGTTTCTCGTGGGCTCCTAGTTTCTGTCTGTCCTGTCGGCTGATCCTGCCCAACATACGTGTGTTTCCTATACCTGCAGCTCAGGTTTGCAGAATCTGTGGCCATTATCTCTTTAAATGTCCCTTCTCCCCAGTTCTCTTTTTTATTTCAGTGATTACATTTTGCACTTTTTAAATACTCGATTTGATTTCAGAGGCAACTGTTAGCAACATGCATTCGTGGGGGCCGCGCTGACCTCCCACCAGCCCCCGGGCTTCTGGTGAGGAGCGCTGGGCTCCCCGGGGGCTCTGCCTCAGCCTGTCACATGCTCGATGCTTCCCTCTCGCGTCTTGGGGTGTCTGTTGTCAGTCTCCCCCGTGTGGAATTGGGGTGCACTGTTGTTGGAGCTGTCCACGTTTGTCTGGCCTGTCTTTATGGGGGGAATTCGGGAATATTTCTCAGATCTGTGGCCCCTGCCACTCCGCTTCCCAGAAGCCCGTGTCATTGGGGGGCCTTTTGCTGCTCGTGCTTTTTCCATCCCGTTTCCGGTGAACATTCCATGGCGGTTTGTATTCCAAATCGGGTGATTCCACATCTGAAGTCCTCGGTCCTCTGCTTCTGGTATTGTTGTCTCTGCCCGCTTGTGTGCGTGGTGGCCGGGTTCTCTCCTGCTTGGACTTGATCAGGCCTGGTCTTGGCGAGTCCTGGAGGGCTGCAGGGAGAGTGGCTTTTCGGTGGAGGGAGGCCTGCGCTTGCTTTCGTTGGGACAAGGGGGCCCGTGCACCCGGCAGGCCTTCGAGTTAATTTCTGTCTCTGGGCTTCCTGAGCCAGGTGGGACCCCTAGTCCCCCCCCCCCCGCCCCAGGTGCGTACGGCAGAACAGACTTCGGTCTCAGACTCTCAGAGTGACCACAGCGTAGTGGGAGGAGGGAGACAGGATTCCTCCTTGGTTCCTGTCTTCAGCTGGTGGTTTCTTCCAGCTGTTGAGATGTCTGGCTTCATGTGGCCTTTCAGGTGGGGAGCCTGCTCCAGGCAGGCAGTTTGAGGCCTCGCCTCCTGCTGCCCAGAGAGCTCGGGGCTTTTGTCGTGCAGGCTGTCTCACTGTTCTTGTTTGAGCTCCCCTGGGGGAGTCCGTGCTGTGCCCAGAGCCCCGCGCTGGTGTCGGAGCAGATCTGGCAGAGCCGAAGCAGTGGCCGAGCCGAGTGTTCCGCAGCTGGGGGTGTGTAGGGATGTCCGGCCCCTTGCTAGAAACAGAGGCCTCTAGCTGGAGTTTGGCAGCTGTCTCACCGCTGGGTTAGGGAAGGAGGCAGAGGGGAGAAGAGGCCTGCGCAGAGCTGTGGCCAAGCCTCTTAGTGGCTTGTGTCCCTGGTGTGCGTGCTCGAAGCCCGCCGCTCCTCCTCACTCGTCTGTGGGGTCAGGGGTGCGGCGGGCTGTCCCCTCCGTCTTGGGCAGTTTGGGGTTTACCCCACGTAGTGCTGCAGTTCTTTTACGACCGGGGCTGATCTTTGCGCCGCAGGCCCTCTGCACACGGGAGCCCACGCCGCGTCTGGACACCGCGTGTGAGTGGGCACGTCTCGCGCCTCGGGCCCAGGGCTGGGCTGTGCTAACCGTGTCCCGAAGCGAATCCGCAGTGTCAGTGGGCAAAGAAAGAGCTTCATTTAGTTGGGAAACGAGACAGACTCTGCTGTTGGGAATGTGAATGGGGCAGCCTCTCTGGACAGCGTAACTTCAGTGGTTTATAAACCACCGAAACCCTCCTCCCGGGGCCACTCCTGCACTTGTGCCCTGTGAAACCACACGGCTGCCTGTCTTTCCTCAAGTGCTGTGCGTGGTGGCAGACACCTGTCGGTGCACGCGCCATCTCCGCCCTTAGGAGCGGTGATCAGACACAGCCCGTGTTTGGAGGGATCTCGGTGAGGTATTGCTGAGTGAGAAAAGCGGAAGCAAAATTGGTAATCTCGTTTGTATCAAGCAGTTACATACGTGTCTGTGCACACGTGTGGGGGGGTAAGTGTGAACGCAGAGAAGGAAGGAAATCCGCAGCAGGCGGATGAGATGTGGGGGTGCTGAGTAGTAGACGGTAAGGAGTGAACAAAAAAGAGGGGGGAGCCAAGCCCAGCGTGAGCAGGGGAGCATGCCGCCCACAGGCGAGTACATATGTCGTGACTGCAAGAGAAGTCACGCTTACAGAGCGCCGCTCTGACCTTGAGGTTGCTGGGAGCGCGGGCGCGCTGTGCAGGGCGAGCTCCGCGCTCTCAGAATCCAAAGCCTGGCCGTGCGGCCTGGGCTGTGGGAGGAAGGGAGGCAGGCCCTGCCCTGTGCGTGTCGCCCGACAGGCATGGAGATCTGCTGTTCCTGTTCCCCTCGGGCCTCGCCGGCCCCTCGTCGGAGATGGAGACGTCGGCCCCGCTGGGGCTGAAGGCCTGCGGCGCCCCCAGCGTGGTGGAGGACGAGATCGACCAGTACCTGAGCCGGCAGGACGGCAAGATCTACAGGGGCCGCGACCCCCAGCTGTAAGTGCGGGGCCTGGGCGGGACCCTCCGCGGTCACGTGACCTTGCCTCCAGGTTGTCTTGGAAGCTTTTTCTTACCGTGTGAGTCTAAGTGTGTGGAACTCAGTGTTCTGGAAGAAGGGAGGGAACTGGCACCAAGCCTTTCCCAAGATGCACTCCTGAGACGCTTGCCTGCCCTGCGGCGGGCGCGGCGGGGCTGGGGGGGACGGGACTCCTGGGCACCTGGCAGCGTGAGGCCCTGGTTCGGGTCCCCTCGTTGACCTACAGCAGGGACATCTCAACAGTGCCTCCACACGGTACGTCCTTCCCAGTGCGCGTCCATCTGCTGGGGACGCTGCTCCTCGTCCACACGTTTCCGTCCACCTGGGGTGACGTAAGACGGCGATGCTTGGGTGTGTTTGTGTGGTTGTGGTTTTTGCAGTTCTTTTAAAGAAACCAGTTAGAGACATGGCAGCTGACACTCAGTGACGCGACGTCCGGGGGAAGGTTGTCCCTGCACGAGAGCCTTTGTCATCGCATCGCTCAGTAAGCGTGACAGGCTGCTGACTCGGAGACACTGGGATTCTAAGTGCTGCCTTAGCAACTTGCGGGGCTTAGATTAAAGAGCCCCAAAGGCTGCTCAGCTGCACGGGGCCCCCTCACAGCACAGCCCCCGGCCTGTGTGCCTCTTCTGTTGGCATTTCCTCCCAGGAGCGCGTGCCAGCCCCCCGTCATCTGTAGCTTCGGGGCTTCCTTTGGCATCTCTCACGGGGTGCTGTGTGCACGCATGTGTGCCCCCTGGCCTGCCCTCTGTGAGAGCCTGCCTACTAGACCCAGGCCCTCTCTGCCCCGAGGTAGACTGCACGTGTGTCCAGGAGCTCTGACCCCTCTTAGCAAAGGGTCTGTTTGAGTCCAGAGGGACAGCCACTTGGCTTTCCCGCCAGCCCCTCCCCGCCCTCCTCACTGGGGCCCATTGTGCTGTCACATTGCACGTGGGGTCTTCTAAGGCTTCTGTGACTGAGATGGCTGACACCCTAGAGCCAGGCATCCTCCGTGCGGTTCCCAGCACGTGCACAGAGCGGGTGTCTTCCAGACAGGAGGGACTCGTGTCCCACGGAGAAGGGTTTTGCCATGTCCATGGCCCAACTTTGTTAGCATTTACTTAACGCCTGTGGAAATTGATTTTAAGTCCATTCGAGTCAGTTTTTTTTTTTTTGGTGTCATTTTAAGCCATTAATATCCATAGAATCACTGGTGTGATGTCCTGGTGAATCTTTTCTACTAACACATGCCTCTCCCCTGTTCACACTCTGCCTCTCTTTGTCTCTCAAAAATAAACAAATGTACAAAAAAAATAACACATCCAAATGGATATTAAGCTATAACTTTACAACAAGGAATGTTCACGTAACATCTAAAATAATTCTGCGTGGCAGACGCCTGGCCGGCCCGGTTAGTAGGGCATGTAATTCTTTAAAAAAAAAAATTTTTTTGTAATGTTTTTTATATTTTTGAGAGACAGCGAGAGACAGCATGAGCAGGGGAGGGTCAGAGAGGGAGGGCGACACAGAATCCGAGGACAGGCTCCAGGCTCTGAGCCGTCAGCACAGCCCAGCGTGGGGCTCAACTCACCAACCGTGAGATCATGACCTGAGCCGAAGCCGGACGCTTAACGGACTGAGCCCCCCAGGCGCCCCGAGCATGTGATTCTTGATCTTGGTGTCATGAGTTCAAGCCCCGTGTTGGGTGCAGCGTTTACTTAAATAAGTAAAAAGAAATAAAATAATCTCACGGAGCTGGGGAAGGACTTTCTTAAGCGCGGCGTGCGCTTTACCAAACCACTGGGAGGCGGCAGTAGTAAAACCGGCCTGCTAATCACTGTGCTTCTCTTGTCCTGTGCTCTCAGGTGCCGGCACGGCCCCCTGGGGAAATGTGTGCACTGTGTTCCGCTAGAGGTGAGCCTGCGCAGCGCCAGTTCCGGGCAGGGGGGAGGCGCTTGCCCTGCGCGGGAGAGGGACTTAGCTGTTGCCCTGGGGCCCGGCGTTCCCGCTGGTGCAAGCCACGTGAAGAGGGCAGGTCTGTATTTATGGCAGTGACCTTCCGGGTGGGTTATGAACGGCTGACGCGTCTGCGTTGCTGTGATGAAGGGGCAGCGCTCCCGGGGCTCCCGGACAGTCCTCCTAACCCCGGACGCCAGCTGGGCCGGCGCTTTCCGAGCTCCTCGTTGTCCTGATTTACTTCTCCCTGAGTCCCCTGTCCTCCTCCTGATTTGTCCTGCTGAGATTGAACGTTACCCTAATAATGCTGACTGGTCCCTGGTCACTGCTGAGTTTACAGCAGCGAGGCCAGCCTGATTTTCTTCATGAGCCTCCTCTTCATCTTGTGGCTTCACCTCCCGCAAAAAAGCTTTCCTAAGTTACTTGACCTAGAGCGTTTTGTATTTTAATAGAGATTTGTTTTAATCTTGGTAAGATAGTTGATACACGGAGAAACATTTGGTTCTGACCTAGACCAGTAGGTGAGAAGCAAGCCCCCGTTCTCTCGGGCTGCCCTCCGTGGGGCCTGGCTTGACCCACGAGCGTGGCAGGCGGCGGGCGGGGCCATACTGACTGTGTGTGTGTTGGCAGCCGTTTGACGAGGACTACCTGAACCATCTGGAACCGCCGGTGAAGCACATGTCCTTCCACGCCTACATCCGGAAGCTGACCGGGGGGGCCGACAAGTAAGCATCCTGCGCGCGGGCAGGCTGCGCCGGCGGGGCTCCGGCGTGTGGACGCCCCTTCTGCACCTGTGGCCGGGGTTACTTCAGGCCTGTGAGCACATGCATGAGAAAAGTAAAGATCGGGCTCTGGGCGCAGCCCATTTGAATTTGTGGCTTTGCCCGGTTCTGGAAAAGAAACAGATGAGTGGAGCCTCTGATGCCCTGTCGTAACCCACACCTGGACGGGTGGCGGCTGCCAGGCTGGCAGTGGTCCCTGGAGGCCCCCGGGGTCCATCCCCGCTTTCCCCAGACATGTGGCGCCCCAGCAGCTTAGTTGTGTATGAAGGCAGATGAGACAAGGCGGTGTGATGGGGGTCGGTCTCGTGGGGGGTGGGCCCGTCCTCTGCTTTTAAGAAAACGGAACCACCCGGGGTTGTCTGGACTCACTTATTCCACAGCCCCCATCAGCCCTTTGCCCTGGAGCCTGCCTCTTTATCAGCTCGATTTCCCGGCCGTTGTGGGGGCCGGAGCAGCGGTGCCCCTGCAGGCGCCGGCCGCAGGCTCGGCGCCGCGTGCGGGCTGTGACAGGGAGCGGCCCACGGAGAGCGTTTTGATTCCTTGTAAGCCATGTCAGGTGCTTGCCTGTGCGACCCCTTTCTGTTGATCACGTGTTCACCTTTTTGGAAAGTAATGGACTTCCTACATGATTTTATCATTCCCGTCAGTGCAGCAGGAGGAGAGCGTGGCTGGACCAAGTCAGCAACATTGTGTGAAGAATGTCCTGTGGCCTGATTGTAGTTTTTTTCTCTGACAACCTGCTGACATCCTAAAAGGAGTTTTTTAAAAAGTTAGACCAGGAGGAAAAAAAATCCAACCAGAAGCCCATTCTTGCCTGTCAGTGGGGTAAGCCAGGGAACTTCCTGGACCAGGGAGTGAGCAGAGGTTTTGTTGTGCTGAAATCCGTCAGCTTTCTGCACGTTTGCAGCTGTCAGTGACGTGCAGACTGGTGCAGTCACTGCTTCCCGGGGCCCGCGGGTCCGCGTGCTGTTGGCCTGTGAAGACAGGATTGAGTTACTGGCACGTTTGTGAATGGGAAGCTGGCAGAGGGTCAAGGCACAGGTGCGCGCTCACCCCACATCCGGGGGGTCCGGCTTCCTCGCCGGGTAGTCTTCATTCCAGCCGAAAGCGGGGGGAAGATGCCTCTGTTATGGGCCCTCCTCAGGATTCTTCCCTGTGGTTCGGAATTTTTTTACAAGCATCCGAGCACTTGACTCGTGGTGTAGATGCTGCTGCTGAGTTAATGAAACGTAAAAACTAACTTTGTTTCCTCTCAGCGCCACAGGTTAGAGTAGTCGGTGCTTCGTGGTGTCCTCGAAGATATGCAATAGATATTTAATAGTGTCCTTGGAAATCTTGGTGGGTGTTAGTGGCAGCTGTTGGGAAGGAGGCGCTCTGCAGGCGGTAGGCGTGTGTTCGTGCGCGGTCTGTGCGTGCGGGGCGGGCGCTGGCGCTCGGGCGCAATGCTTGCCGCGTTTCCCGCTGCTGCCCCCGCACGCCCAGCTCCTCCGAACCCCGTCAGGAGGGGCAGGACCTTTGCCAGAGGAGCTCCAGTTTCCTGCTGAACTTTTCACTCTTGGGACGCTCCATGACGTTGCCTCTTCTCGCTCAGGGGGAAGTTTGTCGCTCTGGAGAACATCAGCTGCAAGATTAAGTCAGGGTGCGAGGGGCACCTGCCGTGGCCTAACGGCATCTGCACCAAGTGCCAGCCGAGTGCCATCACGCTGAACAGACAGGTGAGCTGTTTGCTGTGTCCTCCAGGCGGCAGGAAGCAGCAGGCTCGTTCCCGTGGCTCAGAAATGATCATTTCCAGAAGGGGCCACCCTTGGAGGGAGCCGCCAGCGGGGTGCAAGTTGAAGCGCCCTGGAGGCGTCGTTTGTGAGGCCCAGCTGCTTCAGGCGTGGGGGTGGGGGTCTTAAGTTTTCTCTTTTGTCGGCCTGAGCGGAAGTAGAATTTTCTTGGTGGCTGTTTAAAGTGCTCCATGGTTGCAGCTTTGCTTCCTGGGAGCTGGTAACCAAACTGTCCTGGAGCCCCTGGGAGTGCCCGCCCAGGCCGGGTAAGGAAGGGGGCTGGGCGAGGAAGAGCCTTGGGAAAGCTGCGTGCCGTGTCCCGGCCCCTTCCCCTGTGGTCTCCGTGGTCGCCTGGCCTTCCCGGCCCTGCTGGCCCGTGGTTCCTCCTCAGAAGGCTCTCCACGGCCTTTGTGACCGCCGGGGGGCGGCTTGCTTTCTCCTCTCGCTTCCCTTGCCTTCCCTTCCCCTCCCCTCCCACCCTTTCTCTCTCTTTTTTTTTAATTTTCATTTTTTTAACATTTATTTATTGACCTGAGCGTAAGTCAGATGCTTAACTGACTGAGCCACCTGGGCACCCCCACCAGAAAACATTCTTAAAATGTGTGGCAAGAGCTAGGCGAGAGAGATTTATGAATGCCTTAGACTAGAAACATAAGTCCTTTAGTACCGAGTGAATGTTTTCATCAGTCCATTGTTCGCTCTACAGAAATACAGACACGTGGACAACATCATGTTTGAGAACCACACGGTTGCCGATCGCTTCCTTGACTTCTGGAGGAAGACCGGGAACCAGCATTTCGGGTATTTGTACGGACGGTACACAGAGCACAAAGACATTCCTCTTGGGATCAGGGCCGAAGTGGCTGCAATTTATGAGCCTCCTCAGGTAGGCGGGCTCGGGGGTCCACGGGCTTCGGTGGGGCTCTGCTCTGAAGGCTGTTTGGGACTCTCAGTTCAGGCTTCTTTCATTTCTTTTGCTTCATCATTTCCCATTCTGTCTCCGTCTCCGTCTGCACAGACACATACACACAGGCACAGCGTATTTATTTTCCAAATTCTTGGAGGCTAATAAGCTCATGGCCCCTAAATACTCCAGTGTGCCTTTCTAACGCGTAAGGATGTCCTCTTACCTAATCATAAGTACATTTGTCAACGTCAGTAAGTTGAGCCCTGATGTGATATTACCATCTGTGCCCTGTGTCCCGCTTCTGTCGGTTGTCCCCAAGTGCTACACAGGACACTGCGTGTAACTCTGTAGCTCCTCCTTTGTCTTTGAAGGACAGCACCAAAGTCACCACCAGGATGGGACTGGAGAAACTGTCTTTAGTGGGAGGAGGAGGAGGAGGGTCTTTAGGGCGTGCCTCACAGGGACCAGCACTCAGATACTGTTTGAAAGTCACTTGGAAAGTCCTCTCTTAAGGACTCGGTCACCAGCTAGTTAACGTTGGTTTTGTTTGTGTTCACTTGTTTTCTCTGAAGTGTTTAGGGAAGGGTTTGATCCGTATAAACTCCCGAATCCGTTGTGTTGGGCGTACAAAGTGCTCACACAGCGTCTTTCATCACGTGTGACACTACAGGAGCGAGCACTGTAAGCAGGGAAGCCAAGTGCGTGGCACGCCTGCTGGCGTGGTGGGGACGGCGTGCTCGCGTCCCCAGTCCCCGCGAGATGCAGCAGGACGCCGAGATGGCGTGAGGGGTGGCCGTGGTCCGGTAAACGTTAGTGGCTGGGTCTCAGTAGCGGGTATGTGAGTCCTCGCTGTGGAACTCTTTAAACTGTGCTGTATGTTTGGGAAAATTTTTTTTATGTTTATTTATTTATTTTGAGAGAGGGAGAGAATGAGCGAGCATGTGAGCAGGGTAGGGGCAGAGAGGGGGAGAGAGAATCCCAAGCAGACTCCACACTCAGCTTGGAGCCCGTGTGCGGCTCGATCCCGACCAAGAGATCATGACCTGAGACGAAATCAGGAGTCAGACTCTTGGCCAACTGAGCCCCTCCCAGGTCCTTATGTTTGAAGTTTTTAATTAAATTGTTGGAAAAGAAAAAAATTTTGCGTGTTTCTGAAGATCTACAAACAAGGCACCTCCTTCATCCTACCCCCTCTTTCCAGAATATTTGGTTTCGACTTCTGAGATTTGAGTTTTTAAAATATAAGTAAACACAGATATTCATACTCTTCTCGTCCTTTGAGTGGATACCTAGCACACTCTCCCTGTCACTTTGCACTGTGTTCTGTTCTTCAGTCCATGACCCACAGACTTGTTCTGTTTTTTTGTAACGATTGTTTCTTCTTGAGACAGAGTGTAAGCAGGGAAGGGGCAGAGAGAGAGGAGACACGGTTTCAAGCAGGCGCCATCCAGGCTCTGAGCTGTCAGCACAGAGCCTGAGACCCCCTGACTTCTTAAAGGCCTGAAACCGCAGGCCCCGTCACCGCAGGCGGGTGCGGGTGCGGGTGCGGGTGCAGGTGCAGGTGCAGGTGCATGGCTCTTGCACAGGTACAGTTGCCTCCCGGGCTGTACTTACTACGCAGCTTCTGGGAGTTACTGAGAGCTGCCAAGGAAGTGTTTGTGGGAGCCTCCTGGTGGCTTCTCGAACGGGGTCGCTAGGTGGCGGCAGAGGCCCGGCCCGAGAGCCCGGGTCCAGCGGGCTCTGTGACGAGGGCTGCGTGGAAGCGCCGTGCGTTCACACTGGCTGTTGTGCAGCGGCTCTTTGGTGAGGGGTTTCAGCAGGCCTCGTAGGAGTGTGATTGGATTAAAAACGGAAACAAACCTCTGTCGTCCAGACGAACAGCATTTCCTGGAGGTTGAAACCACTGACCTCCAATAACCTCCAGTTCGTTAGAAGTTGAAGCTCATGCTGTGACAGGTCACGAAACCAGATTTAGGTTTGTCCTGAGTTTGTAATGTGACCTGTGCCCTGCAGGTGTTGATGAAAGCCATACGCTAATACTCAGCAACGGAATGTTCTTCTGTTGTTTTGCCAGAGTTTGACAAACTTACGAGGCTGTGCCCAAGTAGTGTAACGGGGCTTGGGGCTGCCTTCCCTCTTGTGTCCCGGTGGCCGGGGTTCCTGCGAGGTGCGATGCTCACTGGTGGCCCTCGAGCTGCATTTCCGTGCAGGCTCCATGCACTGCGCTAGGGCGGGGGGGGGGGGGGGGGGGGGGGGGGGGGGGGGGGGGGGGGGGGGGGGGGTGTGTGTGTGTGTGTGTGTGTGTGTGTGTGTGTGTGTGTGAGAGAGAGAGAGAGAGAGAGAGAGAGCGAGAGAGAGAGCGAGCGAGCGAGCCGGCCAGAGCCCCGCGCACCGCCCAGCGTGGGGGGGCCTTTTCCTTTCCTTAGGGCGTACCTGTCTGCCGCTGCTCGCTTGGGACCTTGCCTGTGAAGCGGGGCACGATCTGTGCAAAGTTGCACCCACATTTTCCTCCCCTGTTCTCTGGAGACATGTTACCTTACAGCTCAAATCTTGCCTAATCTGGCCAGACCTATTTGGAAGGAAATTGTTTACTCAAGGGAGTTTTGAAAATGACTTTCCCAGTGAGGAACCCCCAGGAAAACGTGTAGAGAGCCTTTCTCATCCCTGAGAGCAGCCACATGCTTGACAAGGGACTGTGACGGGAGCCACCTTCTTGTCTTCTCTGAGTCTGGATTGGAAAGGGCCGTCCAGCCTGGGGAGGGGCCGAGCCCCCGGGCTGGGTTTTAGCTGGATGTCCACCTGCTGGTGCTGTTGCCATAACTTCTCTTGTCAGCAAGGGGCAGAACTGTGCCCCTCGGGGACCCCTGAACTGGAGCAGGGTGGCTGTGGGCTCCTCTGACCTGGGTCTTCCCCCTTTACTGCCCCAACAGATTGGCACACAGAACAGCCTGGAGCTTCTGGAAGACCCGAAAGCAGAGGTGGTGGATGAAATTGCTGCCAAGCTTGGTCTGAGGAAGGTATGAGGCATTCTGCTGGCCTTTGATGGGGGTCGGGGCGCTCTGCTGGGGACATCCGGGGGGGCGGCCCGTCTGGGACTGCCCTCCCGGCTGCTCAGGGTCAGGCACATGCCCAGCGTGCCTCCTGGGCACCGCTGCCTGGGAGTTCCTCTGACTTGAAATAAAATGAGAGTGTTTCTCTGATTTAAAGTAAAATGAAAACAGGTGATCCCCATGCTGGGGCTTGTGGCCAACCTGCGGGCCCCTCTTCCTGAGGACAGCTGAGAGCGGAGGAAAGAGACGGTGGAGCCAGACCCCCTTCTTGCCCAGGAAGGGGCCTCGATGCTGGGCTGTGTCCCCTGCCCGCTCGCTGCGGCCCGGCCTCCTAGTGTGAGCGGTGGCCGGCCGGCCTGCGGGGTTCAGTGTCCGTCCCACGAGCCTGGAGCCTCTGGTGCTCCCTCTTCCGTTATCATTGGATTTCCTGTTTCTGATTTAGGTGTCTGAGCGCTTGAGGTTTCCGCATTTCACTGGGCAGTTAGACAACAGGGAAGAGCTTTCGTTTTAAGTCTTTTTTTTTAAGTTTACTTTTATTTTAGAGTACACGAGAGAGTGCATGAGCTGAGAAGGGGCAGAATGGGAGAGATGGAGAATCCCAGGTGGAGCTCGATCCCACACACTGTGAGATCATGACCTGAGCTGAAATCAAGAGTCGACGCTTAGCCAACTGAGCCACCCAGGCTCCCCAGTCAGTTACTTGTTTTTAACTTAAAATTTTTATTTTAACTTTATAATTATATTTATATAAAAAATAAACTTTATATTTATATAAATTTATATTTTAACTTTAAAATTTTCTAATTTAGAGAGTGAGCACATATGTGAGCAGGGAAGGGGGCATAAGGTGTGAGAGAGAGAGAGAATCCCAAGCAGGCCCCTGTGCCCAGCATGGAGCCTGATGTAGGACTTGATCCCATGACCCTGGGATCATGACCTGAGCCACAATCAGGAATTGGACGCTCAACCACCTGAGCCACCCAGCCGCCCCATCCTTGATTTCTTAATCGACTTATGGATGGTGAACAATAAACTCCCTACAGCAGATTAGCAGGCAGAACGGGGAATATGCTTATAACGTAGGGGTGCTATGGAGCAGAGTCGTTTAACACGTGCTTTAAGGAGACAGCGTCCTACTGTTTCTAGCAAGGAGTCAGCATCTTGCTTTAGGGGTATATTTTGGTTTAAATTCTTGAAGTTTCTTTTGTTCTAAAGAGAAATGGGTATAACCTTTTTTTTTTTTTTAACATTTATTCATTTTTGAGAGAGTGAGGGAGGAGCAGAGAGGAAGACACAGAATCTGAAGCAGGCTCCAGGCTCCGAGCTGTCAGCACAGAACCTGACGTGGGGCTCGAACTCCCAAACCATGAGATCATGATCTGAGCCAAAGTCAGACACTTAACTGACTTAGCTACCCCGGTCCCCCAAATGTTTATTCATTTTTGAGAAAGAGCATGAGTGGGGGAGGGGCAGAAAGAGAGGGAGATACAGAATCCGAGGCAGGCTCCAGGCTCTGTGCTGACAGCTCAGAGCCTGATGCGGGGCTTGAACTCATGAACTGTGAGATCGTGACCTGAGCCGACGCCGGACGCTTAACCGACGGAGCCCCCCAGGCGCCCCAAGAGATTGCTGTAACTTTTTGACCTATGTTTGTCATAAACGCATGGTTCATGGTAACTGTAATTATGATAGATCTCGAAGAGACTTAATCTTTCTTGGAAAACCTGGTTCCATTGCTCTGGCTTATTTCTGCTTGACTTTGGTTCTGCTTTACTTCCTGCTTCAGTCCGTTTGTGCTGTAAGTCTCCTTTTCTCCACTGCATGGGATTTTTGTACGTTTGGGTGTTTTGGTTTTTTTTTTTTTTTTAATTAAAAAAATTTTTAATGTTTACTTTTGAGAGACAGAGACAGAGCATGGGGAGTGGGAGGGGCAGAGAGAAAGGGAGACACAGAATCCGAAGCAGGCTCCAGGCTCTGAGCTGTCAGCACAGAGCCCAGTGCGGGGCTCGAATTCATGAACTGGGAGATTATGTCCTGAGCTGAAGTTGGACACTCCACCGACCGAGCCACCAGGAGCCCCGTCATTTGGGTAATTTTGAAAAAAATGGAGTCCTCCACATTTGCCTGGTCTTGTGTGCAGGAGGTGGGTTCGAAGAGTTCTGGGTCAGGGTTGTGCCGGGAGGGTCTCGGGCACCACGTCATTTCTCCAAAGGACGTGTCCTTGGTTTCCAGCCCCACTCGTGAATCTCCCAGCCCAGTTCTGGTTCAGGACGGAACCGACTGTGAGGTTCCTGGGCACAAGAGGATCGCAGAGCACCAGACAGGACTGTCCAGGACTGGTGTGCGGGTGCCCTAGTGTCGGGGCTCTCAGCTCCTTGTACCCCCGATGCTTTCTTCAGCCCCGCAGCGGAGCGGCTGGGCAGGGTCTCCGCTGTGGCACTCCGCTGCTCTGTGGAGGTCGCCAACCCTAACCCTCGCAAACAGCGTTGTCTCTAGTTGCTTGCTCACGGTGTGTCCTCCTCTTTGTAGCGTAGGCGTTCTGTTCGTCTTGCCCCCCCAGCACAGTGCTGGGTACAGAGTTGGTGCCGCGGGGCTTCTAACAAATAGGTGCGCACTGCTCGTGCACTGTCCCCGCCGGCCCAGCAGCACCAGGGAGTGTGGGGTTTGGAAGCCCTGGTAGTTTAGTTGAGGAACTGGCTCGTGAGAATCACTTCCTGAGAAACTGTTCTCCAGCTCTCTGGGCAGAGGCCAGGAAACATTCATCATCTGTTTCCGGGACGGACTCAGAAGCTACTTTCCTCTTCCCTGCAGGTTGGCTGGATATTTACAGACCTCGTCTCGGAAGACACCCGGAAGGGCACAGTGCGATACAGTCGGAATAAGGTGAGACGGGACGGGAGTGCCCGCCGGCTCTGGCTCCTGCCTGCGGGGCGGCCCTGCACAGCTCCTCCTGGCTTCTAGACCACATGACTTTCCGCACCGTGTTTTTGATAAATTAAAGATGGGTCTGTTGTTGTGTCTTGTGGAGCAAAACCGCCCGGCCCTCACCCAGCGGTGCTGGAGGTCAGGTCAGCTCTGTGGGGGCGGTGCTGATGCCCTGGCCTTCGTAGTTGTTTGCGGTGGGAAAGGAGGCGCCCACGAGAGCTAAGGACCCTACGTGTTGACTTCATGTAGCGTCTGACAGGGTACGGTTTAGTTCTTAATGTTTTCTAAAGAAGGAATAGATGCTGTTAAGACTCAGTGTGCCGTTTCTGTTTTCTCAGGACACCTATTTCCTGAGTTCGGAAGAATGCATCACGGCAGGAGACTTCCAGAACAAGCACCCCAACATATGCCGGCTCTCTCCAGATGGACACTTCGGATCCAAGTTCGTCACCGCGGTGGCGACAGGTGTGTTTTGTGCTGCTCTCCGTGCCTGTTCGTCCTCAGTGTGGTTGCGGTTGATTTTCTTACCGCGCCTGTGAGACGCAGACTCCTCTTCTGATTTGTGGTAGAAATCAGAGCTGACCTGCATCGCCCACAAAACCACTGGAACTGGGGCCTCCACGTGGCTCTTCCCTCATCTGCTCTCGTTCAAGTCCAGGTTCACTTGTTCTGGGGCTCAGCTCGGGGCTGCCTGCGCCCCTTCCAGTAATCAAGAGTGACTCCGGCAATGCAGGAGAAAAGATTTGTTGTTATTTATGTTTGACATCGTGAATAGGGGTTCTCTAAGACGCCGTTTCGATGTGTGCGTGCGTGCATTTCCGTGCGTGTGTGACGTGTGTATTCTGTTCCACGTTATGTACGTCGTAAGTAGATAGTTATAAAAAAATCCGGGCCTGTTACAGAAGGCCACCACGTCTCCTAGGACGCACGTGACATGTTCTGCTGCGGGAAGAGCCAGCCGTAGGACTGTGCGGTTTAAATCGAGTAGGAACTTTAAACTTGGAGGACCAACTCCTGAAGCCATAATTTGGTCGGTTTGATCCAGTCTAACCCAGACCCCAGGAAGACCTGGTTTTTGCTCTCAGAGGACAGTCCCGTGTGGTCCCGGTGGCCGTCCTTCTGGTTCTGTAGGAAGAAGGCGCCTTCAGGTCCCACCGCTTCATACGCTGTCAGTCGGTCAGGGAACCATGAAGGAAAACACTGCCTGAGTTTTAAGAGCTGCTGGGATCGGCAGGCCGCTTTTTGAAATGAACGCACTTTCGATGAGTGCGAGGCAGTGGTAGCATCTCTCAC
>PJEM01007920.1:0-89031 GCA_004023845.1 Helogale parvula | reverse complement strand
CATCATCAGGGAAATTCAAATCAAAACCACACTGAGAAACCACCTCACACCAGTCAGAGTGGCTAAAATGAACAAATCAAAAGACTATAGATGCTGGCGAGGGTGTGGAGAGACGGGCACCCTCCTACACTGTTGGTGGCAATGTAAACTGGTGCAGCCGCTCTGGAAAACAGTGTGGAGGTTCCTCAAAAAACTATCCATAGAACTCTCCTATGACCCAGCAATAGCACTGCTAGGGATTTACCCAAAGGATAAAGAAGTGCTGAGGCATAGGGGCACATGTACCCCAATGTTCATAGTGGCACTTTCTACAATAGCCAAATCATGGAAAGAACCTAAATGTCCATCAACTGATGAATGGATCAAGAAGATGTGGTATATATATACAATGGAGTACTATATGGCAATGAGAAAGAATGATATATGGCCATTTGTAGCAAAGTGGATGGACCTTGAGGGTGTCATGCTAAGCGAAATAAGTCAGGCAGAGAAGGATAGATACCATGTGTCTGTATTCATAGGTCTAACAGGACAGACCTGGCAGGGGACCATGGGGAGAGGAAGGGGGAAAGAGAGCGGGGATGAGTGAGGGACACAGATCAAGGGAGACTACTGAATACTGGAGACGAACCATGGACTGAAGGGGGAGGGGCGGGAGAGGGTGATGGTCATGGTGGGGGGCACTTGGGGGGAGAAGCACTGGGTGTTATATGGAAACTAATTTGACAATAAACTATTTAAAAAAAAACAAAAATAATTTTATTTTTAAATACTTTTTAAAATATTTTTTATTTTAAAAATATTTTAAAATTTAAAATAGATTTTTCTTTCTTTTTTGTACAGTTATTTTTTTTTAGGCCTATATATTTATTTTGAGAGAGAGAGAGCATGGGAAGGGCAGAGAGAGAGGGAGAGAGATAGAATCCCAAGCAAAATTCCAAGCGCCGTCCGCACAGAGCCCGGCGTGGGGCTCGAACTCATGACCACGAGATCACGACTTGAGCCAAAATCAAGAATCGGACAACTGACTAAGCCACCCAGGCAACCCCCTTTCGTACAGTTCTAAGAATTTTAACACATGTGTAGATTTGTGCAACTACCACCACAATCAAGATACAGAACAACCCAAACAACCCTGATTTCTCCCCTTTATAATCACACTCTCCCACCAGTCACCCCTGCTCCTAGCAGCCATTGATCTGTTTTCCAGCCCCTTGAGTTTTGTCTTTTCAAGAAGAAATAGAATCATTCAGCATATTACATTTTTAAAATCAGAACCATTCTAAAATTGGAAACGATCTGGTCCCAAGTGTTTCCGAGGAATTTGTGAGAGCAGAAGATATGCGACTATTTGCCTGGAAATCTCCCCGCATGTTTGCACGAGGGAATGTACAAGAATCTTTCTCACACGGCCATGCATAATAACCAGAAGGCAAGCAGCAAACAATCTACCAGTAAGAGGATGCATCAATAAACTGAGGTTTATTCATACAATTTAAAATTATACAAGTAGCATTTTTTAAAAAATGGATCCACGGACACGTGGGTGGCTCAATTGGTTAAGCATCTGACTTTGGCTCAGGTCATGATCTCACAGTTCATGAATTCAAGCCCCGCACCAGGCTCTGTGCTGACAGTTCAGAGCCTGGAGCCTGCTTCAGATTCTGTGTCTCCCTCTCTCTCTCCCTTCCACTGCTCACACTCTGTTTCTGTCTCTGTCTCAAAAATAAATAAATGTAAAAAAGAAAAGGAAACAAATGCCAAAACCTCCACAGTACGGCAAATGTTTTCCTGGAGGTATTAGTTACAGATTAGTGACTGCGGGAGCAAATAAGGAAGCCTGATCTACTCTGGAGGAGGAGGGGAAGCAGGCATCAGAGGCTGAAGTTTAATTTTAATTGTGGTAAAATACACATAACCTAAAATTTATCATCTCAGAAATTTTTGGTTTTTTCATTTTGAGGGAGAGAGAGAGGGTAAGAACCAGCGGGGTAGGGGCAAAGAGAGAGGGACAGAAGATCTGAAAGCAGGTTTTGTGCTGACAGCAGAGAGCCTGACATGGGGCTCGAATTCATGAACTGTGAGATCATGACCTGAGCCGAAGTAGGACGCTTAATGGACTGAGCCACCCAGGTGTCCCTCATCTCAAACATTTTTTAACTGTATAGTTCAGTGGCATGGATCCTTCCATAGAACTCATAATCTTAAACTGAAACTCTATACCCATTGAATCACCTGCCCCCCCCCCCCTCCTTCCCTAGTCCAACCCTGGTAAGTCTTCTCTCTTGATGAGTTTACTACTTTAAGTACCTCATGTAAGTGGAAACGTACAATATTGGTCCTTTGGTGACCGATTTATTTCCCTTAGCACAATGTTTTCAAGGTTCATCCATGTTGTAGCCTATGTCTGAATTTCCTTCCTTTTTAAGGCTGAATAAGATTCCATTGTATGTATATCCCACATTTTGTCAGCCATTCATCTGTTGATAGACACTTGCTTCCACCGTTTGGTGATTGGGAATAGTAGTGCTATGAAAATGGGCATACAAGTATCTCGTTGAGTTTCTGCTATCATTTTTTAAATTAAAAAAATATTTATGTATTTATTTAGAGAGAGAGAGAGAGAGAGAGTGAGCGCATGCTTCAGCAGGGGAGGGGCAGAGAGAGGGAGAGAGAGAATCCCAGGCAGCCTCTGTGCTGTCAGTATAGAGTCTCACGTGGAGCTCAATCCCAGGAACTGTGAGATCATCACATAAGCCAAAATCATGAGTCAGATACTCAACCAAACGGGTCAGCCAGGCACCCCTCCTTTTTTTTTTAAGTTTATTTATCTTGAGAGAGAGAGAGAGAGAGAGAGAGCGAGTGAGCAGGGGAGAGGCAGAGAGAGGGAGAGAATGCCAAGCAGGTTCCACGTGGTCCGTACAGAGACCTCAGGACAGTGAGATCACGACCTGAGCTGAAATCAAGAGTCAGACGCTTAACTGACTGAGCACCCATGTGCCCCTGAGTTTCTTCTTTCAATTCTTTCCGGTATATTGCTAGATCATATGATAATTCTATTTTTAATATTTTGAGGAATTGCCATGGTGTTTGTTTACAAAAGACACTCTGTTTTACATCCCTCCAATGGTGCACGAGGGGTCCAATTTCTCCACATCCTTATCAACACTTGTTTTTGGGGTTTTTTTAATGCTTATTTTTTAAAGTAACCTCTCCACCCAAGGTGAGGCTCAAATGTATGACCCTGAGATCAAGAGTCACCTACTTGTTTTTGTTTTTGACAGTAGCCATTCTAATGGGTAAGCTGGTGTCTGATTGTGGTTTTGATTTGCATTTCTTTAATGATTAGTGATAGCACATTTTTATGCTCTTATTGGTCATCCATCTATCTTCTTTGGAAAAATGTCTGTTCAAGTTCTTTGCCCATTTTTAAATCATGTTGTGTGTTTTTGTGGCCGAGTTGTAGGACTTCTATACATATTTTGGCTGCTATTATCAATATATGATTTCAAAATATTTTCTCCTATTGTGTGGGCTGATTTCTCTCTCTGCTGAGCGTGCCCTTTAATGCACACCATGGAGATTTTAAAGCGTGGTAGGAGTCAGCCTGTGTTTGGGCAGCAGCAGAGTGGGGAGAAGGTTTCCCGTCACAGGAAACAGCCTGTGAAAACACACAGGGGAAAGAAGATGTAAGCAAAAAGTAAGTAGTGGAGTCTTGCTCGAACATGTGTGGAGGGGGTAGGAAACGGGGAAGAGGTGAGGCTGGAGGAACCCCGTAACCATAGCCTGAATTTTCCCTAAGCTAAGTAGCTTGGGCTTTATTCTGACGTGGTGCTGGGTTCGAGGCTCGGTCCCAGGACTCCTGCCTCATCAGCACCTATTAGGAGTTTGTTAAACAAGCACGTTCATGTTGCCCCAGCTCTGACCTACTTCTGGAGTGGGCGCCCTGGATGTGGGTTTTAACAAACCCTGGGATTTTTCTGTCGTTCAGTCCAGTTTGAGCACTGTGGAGAGGGCAATGGGGAGCCACCGCGGGTCGGGGTAGGGCACTGGAGAGAGGACCCCGGGCGTTTATTCAAGTTGGGGGGCCAGGCATTGTCCTCCCAACTGGTCCCAGCTCCGCCCCGCCCCTGCGTCGCCCCGCCCGCCCCGCCTGCTACTGCGTCGCCCCGCCCCTCTGCGGGGTCCGGATCTGGAACGTCCAGTAGCAGCGGTTCGGTAGCCAGGCCCACATTCCTCTCACTTCCCGCCATTGTCCCGGGTTCCTGTGGCCGCGTCTCCGCACTCGCCCCGGCCGCCCCTTGGCCCCGAGGAGCGGTGACTCATTTCCGTCCTCCGCAGTGACTCTAGCCCGCGCGCCGCGGAGCCCGCCCTCCCCGGCCGGTTCGGGGCTCGGGCGCGGGCGCCGCGCTTCTCGGCCTGCAGGGGGCGCCGGAGCCCGCAACGCTTTACCGCGGTGCCCGCAGCGTCCCCATTCCCCGCCACCCCTGGCCACCGCACCCGCCGCCGCCCCACGCCCGGAGCCAGCGAGCGGAGGGAGGGGGCAGGGGAATGCCTCTGATCCTGCTCTTTCCCACCACCTGCCCGCTGACAGTCACGGATGGGGAAACTGAGCCCTGGGGCAAAGGGTGTGCCTGGACCCAGGCAGCGCAGCCCAGCACTGTCCGCCCCCATGCTCCCGCCCCAGGCTCAAGGGTTTCCCACAGACCCGCAGGCGTTACATTTATCCTCCTCGCCACCCCCACGCCGTGTACTGGTGTTTCCAGTACAATGTAGGCAGAAATATCCCCCAGATTCTGATTGTTTGTGGGTCCCGAAACACGGTCACCCCTGGAGCCGGCAGAAGCCCCTTCCCTCCGCGCCGGCCGGGCGCTGGCTCTGGGCATGGGGCGTGGGGCGGTGGGTCCAGGTGCCCAGGGGTGGCCTAGACGGGAAGGGGTGGCGGGGGGGGGGGGGGGGGGGGGGGGGGGGGGGGGGGGGGGGGGGGGGATCGGCTCGTGGGCTCCCCCTGCAGCTTGGGCTCCACTCGGGAAGCAACTGGAGTCCGCTGTTTGGGGCGGGGCTGACGGACCTTGTCACCAGGTGCCCCTCACCCCTCTGCACGCGGTGCTGGCACCTCTGGACCCGGTCCTCTTCCCTCTGCTTTCCATCCAGGTTCCAGGGAGGCAGGGAACCTCACTGCAGTCTGGGCATTTCAGGTACTTCCCAGGACCCAGAGCCATCAAAGGGTGCTTTCCTTTAGGAAACACGGAAGGACCTAAGCGAAGGCCATCCAGGGAGCTGGGGCTCCCACCACACCTGTCCTACCCCAGACCGCTCCACTTCCTTCTGTGCTGCGCCGGGGAACGAACGCATCGTGCCTGGCCCGGTATCTGACCTAGTGAGAGAACTCGATAAACGGTGGTTATGGTTAGTGCTTGGCAAGGTACCTACCTCTTGGTGCCTCAGTTTCCTCACCGGAGTTTTCGTAGGCTTCAATGAGCTCATATGTGGAAGGTGTTTATAACGGTGCCCGGTGCCTGATAAGAACCTATAGCCTAGAACACTATCGGGAACAAAATAGGAACCCAAGAAATATTCGTCCAATGGAAGTATGTTGTCTATTTTTATGTTTGCCTGGGCTGACTTTCCTCTAGGATCTAGGCCTATTAGAGGAGGCCTGGAGGACCGGAGCGGGGAGGTTCTTGAGGGTCTGTTTGCACAAGAGATAGAAGGCTCCCTGGGAAAAAGTCATGCTAAGGAAAGAGAGTTGAAGAAGATAAAACAGGTTTGGGGCAGAGCATGGGGAAAAGGATGATTCAGGGGAGGGGATCCTTGGTGCCCACATCTGAGTCCCAGGAGCACTGCAAAAAGAAGTGGACCGTTTCATAACATCCCAGCCCAGTTAATCAGTGGTGGCTTCTTGACAGTTTGGCTGCATACCTTCTGTGGACCCTGAGGATTGGGTTTTTTTTTTTTTTTTAAGTCAGCATTTGGGGAGTACCTGAGTGGCTTGGTTGAGTGTCTGATTTCGGCTCAGGTCATGATCTCCTGGTTTGTGGGTTCGAGCCCCACATTAGGCTTGCTGCTGTCAGTGCAGAACCTACTTTGGATTGATCCTCTGTGCCTCTCTCTCTCTGCCCCTCCTCTGCTCGCTCGCTCTCAAAAATAAATAAACATTTTTAAAAGTTAAAAAAAAAGTCAGCATTTTTAATGTGGGTGGATTCATTCTGGGAAGCATAGCTCCAAAGACAGAGCACCTATACCTTCAGGGCGTCCCCAGGAATGTCTGCAGGAATGCTGGGAACAGAGCCAGAGAAAGCCGATTTCTGTTATATGTGGCCATATTTCTATCAATAGACTGACGGAGGCTTGGGGGACTTGGGCTGACACAGCTTGGAATGGTAGCCCTATTGGGGCTGCCTTAGTGGGGAGGGGGTTTGCGGTCTGTGGAAGTGCTCAAGCAGGGGTGCAAATACCACTCTGAGGGATAGCATAATGGGGGTCCCCCGTAGGATGAGAGCCAGAGCCAGATGGACCTCAAGGTTGCTGCTCTGAGGCAGTGAAATCGTGAAAAAGAAGGGCACTTGGCTGGCTCAGTTGGTAGAGCATGCAACTCTTGATCTCAGGGTTGTGAGTTCAAGCTCCATGTTGGGTGTGGACCCTACAAGAAAGAAAAAAAGAAAGAGAGAGAGAGAGAGGGAGAGAGGGAGAGAGCGAGCGGGAGGGAGGGAGGAAGAGAAAGAAGGAAGGAAGGAAAGAAAGAAGGAAGAGGGAGGGAGGAAGAAAGGAAGGAGAGAGGGAGGGAGAGAAGGAAGGAGGGAGGGAGGGAGGAAGGAAGAAAGAAGTAGCCAAGCACAGGGCATCTCTGAGACCATCCATTCCTGGTTTTGCCGCCATGATGCCTTGGGAGGAGAAGCTCATGGGAAATGGAGTTCACCATGAATTATTCCTGGCTAGTCTACACTTCTTCCTCAGGAGCAGGATAGCTTTGACCTAACCCTGCCTTCCACCCAGTGGCCTGGCTGTCCTTGATGAGACAGTGAACTGCAATGGAGGGAGCCTAGCAGAGCAAGGAGTCAGCCAGATCTGGGTTCAAATCTCACCTCCACCACATCCTCAGCCAATCGTCTTACTTCTCTGAACCTTAATTTCTTCACCTATAAAATGAGGATGGGGCACCTAACTCAGTTCAGCGTCCGACTTCACCTCAGATCATGATCTCACGGTTTGTGGGTTTGAGCCCCACGTTGGACTCTCTGCTGACAGCTAGCTCAGAGCCTGGAACCTGTCTTCAGATTCTGTGTCTCCCTCTCTCTCTAATCCTCCCCTGCTCATGCTGTCTCTCTCTCTCTCAAAAATAAAATGAAACACTAAGAAAAAAATTTTTAAATAAAAAATAAAATGAGGATAAAAATATTAAATTCTCAGAGCTGTTGTGCAAGATTTTTGCACATTTTTTATGTGTTCAAAATGCCCAGCGCATAGTATAGGAGCTTAAAGAACGTTCGTTCTCTCTGTCTTGCTTCAGCCCAGGGGCCAGGCTTTGCCCTCTTGGGGAGAGATGAAATCATTCTTGAAAAGAATATTGAATGTTGAATGTTGAATGGGTCAAATGGGATCTTGGGCAACTCCCTTAACTTCCTGGTTCCAGTCTATTCCCTTTTATTAATTTTTTAAGATTTTATTTTTAAGTAATCTTTACACACCCAGTGTGGAGTTCAAACTCACAAGCCCGAGGTCAAGAAGTCACATGCTCTACCAACTGAGCCAGCCAGGCGCCCCCAGGCTATGAGGAAAGTGGGAAAGAGACTCAACTCCCAGTGGGCATGTTCTGCAGACTTTCCTAGATGTGGGAGAACATTGCAAACCATGAATGCTGAGGGTCGCATGTCAGCTTAGCTGTCCAAAGCAGTTGAGTCTTTCCACCCCTGAGCTCCACCGGGATTTCTAGCATGCCAACAGTGATGGGAGACAGTGGCCTTTGGCGTCTCCCAAAACTCTGAATCCTTCTTTCACCACTGGCTTGCTTTGAGACATTGAGCAGTCTCTGAGCCACAGTTTTCTCGCTTCAGAAGGAGGACAATGACAGCTGCTTTCCAGGGTTGCTGGGAAAGTTGAATAGTGAGTGCTACATAAACATTTACTAAATCCCTAGAAATGTGCGTAGATTAAAACAGACATCTGTCAATAGACACATAAGCAGATACAGAGAGAGCAGCTAGATCAAGCCCTTCCGTTCCTACACCTCCCACTCTTCTGAAAATTTCTTGGCCAATGTCTGCCCCTCCCAGGCCTGGCCCCCACTTCCTCTGGCCACACCAATGAAGTCAAGGTTTGGGGGCTATGAAACATAGTTCTTCACAAAGGGGTTGAAGATACTGAGAGAGAGAGATGGTCCCGGCACAGACCATCCATCCAGTTGTCATCACTGGAGACCCCTCCTTTGTGGAAACATCTTTTAAGACACGTACACGCAAAAACTCCTATGTTCTTCCGATGGTCCGGAAGGGGTGGTAGGAATAGATATTAGTCACTGGATTTTATGAAAGGGAACTGGAGAGACTTGGAAAACGCTGGGGCTTCCCCTTCCAAGCCCCAGTCAGCCAGGAGTCCCGAGGCCACATCATAATGATCACCGCCATTTAACGGAGAGCCCCTAAGAGCCAAGGGCTCCCACAGGTCATCCAGGGTCAGTGATCCCTTCCCACCCAGCCAGAGAGTTCTTTAAGTTCATGGACAGGCCCCCATGTCCTGACTTCTCCCCACACTGATTGCACTGTGCTGCCTCAGCATCCCCACCCGGAAACCCGAGAAGCATCCCCAACTACCATGCCCAACACCAAACTTCTGAATTTCCCCCAAACCTTCTCTTCACACACTTTTTCCGTCTCAGCAGTGGCAACTCCATCCTTCCAGTAACTCGGTCCAAAACTCCGATACTATCATTCCTCTTCCCCTTGTCTCATTTGCCGTATCGAATCCACCAGATCTACTTTCAAGCAGATCCGGGGTCCACCTACTTCTCACCACCTCTGCCGTTGCCCCCTGGTCTGCACCCCATTTTCTCCTGCCTGGGTCACTGTGATTGCTTCCCAAGCAGTGGCCGGTCTCCTGCCCTGTGAAGTCTGTCTCCCCACATGGTGGCCAGAGTGATCCTAGGAAAAGCAGGTAAGGTCATGTCCCTCTTCTGCTCAGGCCCCTTCGATAGCTCCCACTGGTGCAGAGTGAAAGCCGTCTCCACAGTGGCCTGCAAGGCCCTGCACCATGTGGCCCCCAGGCCCCCACCTTTGTGCCCTCGCTGACCTCACCTGTCCCCTCTACCCGTCACCCCCCTGCTCCAGCCACACGGGCCTCCACCGCACATCCAACCCACGCCACCTTCACGCCTCCGCTGTTCCCTTCACCTGGCACACTTCCCTCAGAGACAGCCGGGGCGCACGTCCTCGGGTTTTGTCTCAGACGTCACCTTCTCACTGGGGTCTTGCTTCTCCCCCTTCTTTGAAGCCAGCAGTACCTCCTACACTCCCCATCTGTCTTCCCCCATGTCTTTTCTTCCTCGGGACTTCCCATTTCCCCATCTATTCCCTAACTTAGTTTATCTGCTCACCCTCCGGTTCCCCCTTTGGAAGGTCACTGTGTGAGGGCTGGGATCCTGGTCTGTTCTGTCCACTGCTGTGTCCACAGAGCCTGGAGCAGCGGCTGGCAGCTGCGCGGAAAGGACCTGAATAAATAGCACGTCCTCGAGGACACTTTTTGAAAGAATAAGTACATGGGGGGGGGGCCGCCGGCAAGCACCTGACTCTTGATTTCAGCTCAGGTCATGATCGCGTGGTTTGTGGGACTGAGTCCCTCATGGAGCCCTCTGCTGACAGCACGGAGCCTGCTTGGGATTCTCTCTCTCTGCCCCTCCCCTGCTTGTGCTTTCTTCCTCAAAATAAATAAATAAAACATTATAGATAAATAAATAATTATAAATGAATGAATGAATGGTGAATAACAGCTAATATACTACCCACCAGCTGTGTGGCCTGAAAGGGGTCACCTCCCCTCTCTGAACCTAGGACCAGACCCAGGACATCCTCAAGGCCGTTCTCTAGTTGCTTGGAGTTCTAGTTCCACTGGCTCTATTGACTGCCACGGTGAGGCCTTGGGCAAGTCACTTAGCTTCTCTAAAACACAGCATCCCTCTGAAAGAGGGTTAAAACAAGTATCCTGAGGTACCGTTACGTGGATGCCATGAGCTTAGGGATCAGCCCATTCCTTGGCGCATAGTAGGTCTTCCCAGAAAAGAAGGCGTCTCGTCCTGCAGACTCCAAAAGTCTTCCTGCCCCGGTCACGGGACATCTGTGCATCCAAGGCCCTTGGCCGTGGGATTTTCCAGAACCCGGATCCAGACCTGTTAGGGTTGCCAGTGTTTTTCCACAGTGAAAACCCGACCTCTCCGAGTTCTGCCCCTAACAGACACGGGAAGCTGAGAAAGGGCTCCCCGGGCAGCCCTGTGCACTGAGAGTTTCTGTCAGGAAAGGAACTTGGGGACATGTCACCTCGTATGACAGGATATTCAGCAAACCCTCATCACCCGCACATGCAATTATAGAAATCACTCATTGTACCTGGAGACACCTTGGAGATCAGATTGTTCGGAAGCTGCAAACGGGCAGCTTGAGGGTGGGACTCGGTGACCAGATCTTTCTGTAAGGCCTTCGCCGCATTTTGAAAACAGCAAAAACTCAGGGTGTCTGGGTGGCTTAGTCGGTTGAGCATCCAACTTGGGGTCAGGTCATGATCTCGAGGCTCGTGAGGTTGAGCCCTGTGTCGGGCTCTGTGCTGACAGCTCAGAGCCTGGAGCCTGTTTCTGATTCTGGGTCTCCTTCTCTCTCTGCCCTTCTGCTGCTGGTGCTCTGTCTCTCTCTTCGTTAAAAACAAATGAACATTAGAAAAGAAAACGACAAAATCTCAACAGGTGTAGACAGTTCCAGAGAGACTATGTCCACAGACCCCGCCACTCCGTACTGCCTCCCACCCAGCTGGATTTGCACATTTGCTCCACTGGCCCGGACCCCCGAGGAGGCCACCTGTCACTTCACAGGTGAGCCTCTGCAAGCAGCGACTCCTGGAAAATCATCTCAGCCTCTGCTGGGAGGATTGTTTTGGATTCCTCTCCAGCCAGCAGTCAAGAGCCCAGTGATCTGTATCATCCAACTCCGTGGAGTCAACTCCAGGCCCCTTCTCTTTGCTCCTTGACCTGCCCCCACCCACCGTTTTTCATACCCACCTCCTAATCCTTTCTACCTCCAAGAGGAGGGGAGCCGAGCTGGCTGTTCTCTCTCCCAGGACATCCCCCGTCTGCAGCCTGCCTTGCTGGAACCTGCTTAAGGTCCCTGGTCCTGTATCACCTCCTTTGAAACTATTTCCCTGGGACGCCTGGGTGGCTCAGTCAGTTGAGCGTCCGACTTCAGCTCTGGTCATCATCTCACAGTTCATGGGTTTGAGCCCTGCGTCGGGCTCTGTGCTGACAGCTCAGAGCCTGGAGCCTGCTTCGGATTCTGTATCTCCCTCTCTCTCTCTGACCCTCCCCTGCTTGTGCTGTCTCTCTCTGTCTCTCAAAAATAAATAAAAAACATTAAAAAAAAAAAAGAGAGACTATTTCCCTGACTGTCCCCCTTCCCTGTCCTGACCCCCAACCAGCCTAATCTTGCCCTGCTGTCAGGATGTCAGGATGGATTCCCATCAGGGCCTCTTTTTCTCTAGATTGCATGATTTCCTTTTCCTTTTATTTATTTTTTGAAATTTTTATTTTTTGAGAGAGAGAGAGAGAGAGAGAGGAAGACTGGGCATTAGTGGGGAGGGGCAGAGAGGAGATAGAGGATCCAAAGCAGACTCTACACAGCTCCAAAGCAGATTGCCCAATGCGGGGCTTGAACTCACAAATCCTGAGATCACGACTTGAGCTTAAGTCAGACATTTAGCCAACTGAGTCACCCAGGCGCCCTGCACTCATTTCTTTTTAGATCTGCTACCCCCACCCGACCATGAGTTCCTTGAAGACAGGGATTGTAAACTACTTATCTGTGTACTTAGTGCTTGGCTGATGTGAATATTCAATAAATGAGTCTGAAACTGTAATAAGAGAAGAAAGGAAGGAAGGGAGGGAGGAAGGAAGGAAAGAAGAGAAGGAAGGAAGGGAGGGAAGGAAGGAAGGGAGACATGAAAGAAGGAAGGAAGGGAGGGAGGGAAGGAAGAGATTCATTAGCTAATTTGCTCTCCGCCTCCCACACATCTGCTTGCCAGGGCTCTGCCGCTGTGAGCACCCATGCCTGTCTGCTGAGAGGTCAGCCACACGTGAGAGGAGCCCTGGGGGCACCTGGGGGCTCAGTCAGCACAGCATGCAACTCTTGATCTCAGGCTCGTGAGTTCAAGCCTCACGCTGTGTGTAGAGCCTGGTTTAAAAAAAAGTATAAAAATTAAAAATAAAAGAATCCCAACAACAATAATAAAAGAGGAACCGTGGCCCTGGGCAGCTGCACATGACACCCACCTCCCATCACCGTGCCACACCCAGCTTCTGGTCCTCCTGTGTTTTTTGCTGTAAATTTTATGATCCAAAGTAGATGCCAAAAAAGACAAATAAGTGGTGTACATTTCAGTGAATTTGCAAACTGAACACATCTAATTCTTACAAGTGGCACCCAGATCAAGAAAGAAAAGGCAGGGGCACTTGGGTGGCTCAGTCGGTTAAGCGTCCAGCTCCGGGCATGATCTCACGGTTATGGGATTGAGCCCCACGTCAGGACTCTGTGCTGACAGCATCCTCTCTCTCCCCCTCTCTCTTCCCCTCCTCTGCTCTCTCTCTCTCTCAAAATAAAAACATAACTTAAAAAAAAAAAAGAAAGAAAGTGTAAATAGCCCCCCTTCTAGTCACACTCCCAAGGGTGGTTATTCTCGATCTTTCACCATTAATTTTCCTCCTTTTCTTCTTTTTTTAAAAAAATGTTCCTGCCTTTGCGGCGCCTGGGTGGCTCAGTCAGTTAAGCGTCTGACTTCAGCTCAGGTCATGATCTCATGGCTTGTGGGTTCCAACCCCTCCTCGGGCTCTGTGCTGACAGCTCGGAGCCTGGAGCCTGCTTCCGATTCTGTGTCTCCTTTTCTCCTTGTCCCTCTCCAGCTCATATTCTGTCTCTCTCTCTCTGTCTCTCAAAATTAAATAAACATGAAAAAAAAAAAAGAGCAGATCATTTTGGATTATCCAGGTGGGCCCTAAATCCAAAGACAAGTGTCCCTACAAGAGACACACAGAGGAGAGGGAGAAGAGAAAGCCATGTGGAGACATCTTTGATTCCAGACTTCTGGCCTCCGGAACTGTGAGAGGATGAATTTTGATCGTCCTAAGCCATGGAGTCGGTGGTGATTTGGGGCACCAAACACGCCAATGAGGAAAACTGACAACGCAGCAGTACGTTTTTTTTTTTTAATGTTTATTTATTTATTTTGAGAGGGAGAGAGAGAGAGCAGGGGAGGGGCAGAGAGCAGGAGAGAAAGAATCCCAAGCATGTTCTGCGCTGTTAGCTCAGAGCCCCAAGTGGGGCTCAGTCTCAGAACCATGAGATCATGACCTGAGCCGACACCAAGAGTTGGAAGCTTAACGGACTGAGCCACCCAGGGGCCCCTAGTTATTTATTTTTAAATATTTATTTTTGAGAGAAGGGGAATGGGGAAGGGGCAGGGAGAAGGGAACAGAGAATCCAAAGTGGGCTCGGTGTTGACAGCAGACAGCCTGACGCAGGGCTCAAACTTACAAACCACGAGATCATGATCTGAGCTGACATTAGCTGCTTAACTGACAGAGCCACCCAGGTACCCCCGGTCATACACGATGTCTAGTGGCTGGGACTACACGGGAGCTGCTTTATGGGTCTTTCTTGTCAATCACTGGACGTTACTGCCCAGCCCCGGGCTACAGATGGCTGCTAACTTCATCATTTAAGGATCTGGGAGAGCCACACAGTGAATCATTGACTCATCATCCAAATTTAGAAGAACACTGGGCCGCCTGGGTGGCTCAGTCGGTTGAGCATCTGACTTCGGCTCAGGTCATGATCTCGCGGTTTCCTGGACATGAGGCTCTGTGCTGACAGCTCAGAGCCTAGAGCCTGCTTCGGATTCTGTGTCTCCTTCTCTCTCTGCTCCTCCCCCTCTCATGCTCTGTTTCTGTCTCAATAATAAATAAACATTAACAAAAATTTTTTTAAAAATAGAAGAGAGGCAATATGGAACATGAGAAGATAAGATGAACTTTGATGGGATCATAATATGAGCTAACATTTATTAAGAATCTTTGTTTTGGAACACCTGTGTGGCTCAGTCTGTTAAGTTTCCAACTCTTGACTTTGACTCAGGTCAGTATCTCAGGATAGTGAGATCAAGCCCCATGTCCATGTGGAGCCTCCTTGAGATTCTCATTCTCTCTCTCTCTCTCTCTCTCTCTCCTCCCCGCTCTGTCCTACTCTAGTCACTCTCTAAAAAAAAATAAAAGATGGGGCATCTGGGTGGCTCAGTTGGTTAAGCATCTGACTCTTGATTTCTACTCAGGTCATGATCTCATGGTTCATGAGTTCAAACCCCTGCATTGAGCTCTGCACTGACAGTGTGGAGACTGCTTGGGATTCTCTCTCTTCCTCTTCTCTCTGTCCCTTCCCTGCTCTCTCTCGCTCTCTTTCAAGATAAATAAATAAACTTAAAAATTAAAAAGAAAATAAAAAGAATCCAAACAAGGGTGCCTGGGTGGCTCAGTCGGTTAAGCATCCAGCTTCGGCTCAGGTCATGATCTCACGGTTTGTGGGTTCAAGCCCCGCATCGGGCTCTGAGCTGAGAGCTAGCTCAGAGCCTGGAACCTGCTTCGGATTCTGTGTCTTCCTCTCTCTCTGACCCTCCCCTGCTAACACTGTCTCTGTCTCTTAAGAAAAAAAAATCTAAATAAACTTAAAAATTAAAAAATAAAATAAATCTTAAAAACTTTAGGGACATTTAAACACATTTATCCGTTCTACAAACAGTTGAGCACCTGCTGTGGGTCAGCTACTGAGAAACACACATGTGGATCACACAGGTCCAGTCCTCACAAAGCTCATAACCTAAGTCATCACAAAGCTCAGAATTCTGCTGAGTCGTATAATAAGCCGCCAAAATGTATATTATTTATCTGGGTCAATTAAGACTTTTTTGTCCCAAGTGACACAGGACCCAACTCAAATAGGCTTGAGTTAAATAGAGGCAACATACTGGTCATGTGGCCAAAAGTCCAATGGGTGGATCTGACTTCGGGCATGGCTGGGTCCTAGATGCAGTGACATTTCCCAGGCCCCTGTCTCCTGGCTCTTCTCTCCTTGAGGCTGGCGCCATGCAGCCTCTGGAGCCCTGAGCGGGGTGGGGGGGTTGGGGGAGTGGAGAAACCTCTTTTCCAGGAGCTCCTGCTGAAGCCCAGCCGCGCACATTATGATCAGCTGGGATTACCGGTCTGTTCCCGAGCTTCTCAGTCCACCAGAGGACGGCAGTGTCCCAGGGGTGGCCCAAAGACTCCACGCCCCATCCTAAGGTACCACCTAAATGCGGTATAGGCCCTTCCTTGACCTCACAGACTTGAAGCAGGGGAGGGATCCACCTTCTGAGTGAAAATCGAGGGGTGCCTCTGTAAGAAGGGGCAAGGAAGCCAGAGAGGCAGCCAACGACTACTCATGCGTCTCTCTGCAGTAGAGGTAGACAGAAGGCACATGGAGGGGTGAGGTGACGCCCAAGGCCACCCTGTGGGGACCTGGCAGAGCTCGGGCTTGAATCCCAGTCTGCTTGGTTTCAAGGAGCTCTTTTGACAACACGTCCTGCCCTGGGGAAAGACGTAGGCACAGGAAGGAGCCTAGAGTCCCTACTCAGCGGCCTTTCTTTTAAATCCTAAGGCGGTAAGGCTACCCTTTCCACCAATGGGGCTTTGGCCGGCGACTCTGTACAAGGAAACTGCTGCACATTTGGCCCTGAGAGTCTTCCTCTAGCATTTTTCTTCTACATAAAATTCCTCTCCCTTCCAGTCCTTCCGGCTCTCGCCAAGGATCCTTCAGCCCTAGACTGAGCTGCTGCTACATAGATGAGGTCCATTCGGCGGCAGCTGGGATCCAGAAGGTCTTGCAGAGCCGTGTCATGACCAGGCCACGGTTCATTGCCTGTGGTCAGGCCAGGCCAGGCCATGCAGCTGCTGGCCTCCCTCCTCTGCCAGCGCTGCTGTCCCTCCTACAGGCTGGAAGGCAGACGTAGCAGACAGGAAAAGCACCAGACAGTCTGGTGACCAAGCACCCACCAGGCTCCTGTCTGGGCCTCTGTCCTTGGGGCAGCCGGGCCTTCTCCCCGGGCCCCGCCTGCCCTCCATCACACCCCGAGAATGAATAGTCTGCTCCCCACACAGCATCCCGTTTGGCTTCCACGTGCCGAATCAATGCCCACCACATCCAGTATGGGGGGTTCTGTTAGAGGTCTTCCACTTGATCGTAATGCATGCCTGGGGGCCGGGTCCCCACAAACAGCACCTGGCAATTCGGGCCTGGCGTACATGACAAGGATATCGGATTCCACAGCTTAAGGTCTCCATCTGACATGACGGCTCCCCTCACCCCTTCCAGCACCTGTCGCAAACCCCAGGTGCCTGCACTGAAGACTCATTTGCTAGAGTGACTCACAGAGCTCAGGGAGTCGCTCAGTTTCTTTTACACATTAATTAAAGGGTGTGTGACGAAGGACACTGGATGAAAGATTCGTGGGGCAAAGTCCTGAACACAGTCCTCCCCTGTCCTTGCGGAGAATGGGGCCCGGCTCCGTAGCATGTGACAGCTTCCTGGCTCCCCAAGCTTTCTGAAAAGAAAGAAGAGGACCACCACGCTGTCTCCTTGGGGTTTTATGATGGCTTCATTACGTGGTCATGATTGATGAGGTCATTGGCCATTGGCTGATTCAACCTCTAAGCTCTCTCTCCACCTCCCCCCCAGAGGTCGGGTGGGGGGATGGGAATGAAAGTTCCAATCCTTTAATCACATGGTTGGTCCTCCTGGTTGGTACTCCTGGCCACCAGCCCCCACCCTTAGGTGGGTCCGAAAGTCACCTTCATTAATAACAATTCACCCATGTCACCTTCACAGCTCTGGAGCATTTCGGAAACTGTTCACAAATATTTGGGTCAGTGGAATGGCCAAGTATGTATCTCTCATAAATCATGACACGGCCGGAGGGTTGTGGCTTGAATTGTGTCTCCCCAAAAGGCACGTCCGAGCCCTAACCCCTGGTACCCGTGAACGAGACTTCATCTGGAAATCGAATTTTTTGCTGGTGGAATCAAGTTAAGATGAGGTCATGCTGGATTCGAGGGGTGGGGGGGAGGATAATTTGGCCCCAGAGACATGTGCAGAGGGAAGACAGTGAAGGCGTAGACACAACGGGAAAAGGGTCATGTGAGCACGGGGCAGAGATTGGAGAGACATAGCCACGAGCCAAGGAACGCCAAGCGCTGCCGACAAGCATAGGAAGCTGGGAAGAGGCGGGATGGGGCCCTGCCGACACCTCAGTGGTGCTGGCAGGTGTCTGGCCTCTGAAACTGTGAGGAAATGAATGACTGTTGCTTGAAGCTACCGCGTTGGTGATCGTTTGTTATGGCGGCCCTAGGAGACGAACACTAGGGGAGAGAGAGCTAACAAAGGGGTGCTGGTGGTCTGGAGCCAAAGAAAGACGTAGACAACCAGAGGTTCTTTTCCTAACTGTGGAACCTCTCTGGGCCTGGAACTACATTGCAGCAGTCAGTAAATTTCAGGAGCTGGCTGAGGTCCTTGGCCCGAAGGGAAGATGGGGCTGGCGGTGGCCAGGGGGTGAAAACGAATAGTGTCTTTAAACCCTGGAAGGTGTCATGAGGACAAGCCACCTCACCTATTCTGAGTGACAAGAACCTCAAGAGTGAAGTGAAATTGAGGAAGAACAGGCCTGATTCTGAAAGAACTTCCTGCCAAGGAGACCTGCCCACTAGCGGCAGGGGTTGCCGGGAGGTGGTGAGCTCCCAGTGACTGGAGAAGGCAACGGAGAGGCTGGAAAACTGTCAGTGAGATAGTCGAGCACCACCCAAGGTGACCCGCTGCTGCGGCAGACCCAGGATTTAACCCCGGGCTGCTTGGCTTCCCTCTCAACTTTCTCATCTGTTCAGTGGATAGAGACACAGTGGAACTTCCATGTTTGAGGTCCTTTCTAGTTCTGAAGTTTTCTTTTTCTGTTGAAACTCTTTGTTTTTTAGCATCCTGCGTTTTCTTCCACAGGTCATGGGAAAGGTAGTTGGTGGTTTGGAATCTAGAACAAAGTTCCCTAAAGAAACAAGCCAATGTTGGGTTTCTCAGGCCTCCCTTGGAAATTCATAACCCATCAGAGGCTGGAACCAGACAAGGCTCTATGCTGCCCAAGTCTAAGGCCATGGTGGGGGCTCCCTGGGCATCATCGGTGTAGATGTGGGTCTCTTCTTCCTGTCATAAGGTGACCAACTGTCTCAGTTTGCAAGGGACTGAGGGGCTTACTGGACTCTGAGTGCTAAAACAGGGAGAGTCCTAGGTGCACTGAGACCAAGGCGGGCCTCAGGCATACGTGGGAATTCTGAAGTGGGTCTGCAGGTAGAAACCAACGGGACTGTTTTTCCCACTTTGGGGCTTGGTGACAAGTCCAGCCCAAGCTTGAAGGGAAGGGCATTCTGTCTCCTTCAACTGGACACAGCGTGGCTACAGCCCAGTGAGGCCAGGGCAAGGACGGAAAACATCCAGAGATACCCTGGCAACAGACTACATGGGGCTCCAGACTGGCTACAAGTGCAAGTGAAAGAGAAATCAAGGTTGAGACCCTATGTCTGCCTTCAGAGACTGCCAGATGCTAGTGTTGTAAGCAGAGGGTCCCCAGACCCCCGAGCCACCAAGCTTCATGGTGCTGCTGGCCCTGCGGTTCTGGTCACCCGCGGTCAGCTGTGATCCGGAAGAAGATGATCCTCCCAATGCATCATGGGAAGGTCTTGAGTAACCTAGCTATTCACATGCTTCCATCCTGCCCCTCGCTTCATCTCATTGAATACGCATTTTATCATCGCACATCATCACAGGGAGAAGTAAGCCCAATAAGATATTTTGAGAGAGAGAGAGAGAGAGAGACCATAGTCATGGAACTTTTATCACAGTATATTTTTATAATTGTTCTAGCCCATTATTAGTTATTGTTAATCTCTTCCTGTGCCTGATTTATAAATTAAACTTGATCCCAGACATGTAGGTATAGGGAAAAACCACATACATGAGGTTCAGTTGTAACCACAGTTTTGGGCATACACTGGGGTCTTGGAACCTGTCCCCTACAGGTAAGGGGGGGCTACTGTATTATGCTATTTTAATGACTGTAGCTTTATTATTATTATTTTTAATGTTACACATTTAAAAAATTTTTTCGGAATGTTTTTATTTTTGAGAGAGAGAGAGAGGCAGCATGAGCAGGGGAGGGTCAGAGAGAGAAGGAGACGCAAAATCCAAAGATAAGTTCGAGGCTCTGAGCTAACTGTAAGCACAAAGCCTGACACGGGCTTGAACCCATGAACCGTGAGATTATGACCTGAGCCGAAGTCAGACGCTTAACCGAATGAGCCACCCAGGCACCCCCACATTACTGATTTTAGATCTTCTTTTTTCTTGTAATATATGCATTCAAGGCTACAAATATCGGGGCGCCTGGGTGGCTCAGTCGATTAAGCCTCCAACTTCGGCTCAGGTCAGATCTCACGTTTGTGGGTTCGAGCCCCGCCTCAGGTTCTGTGCTGACAGCTAGCTCAGAGCCTGGAGCCTGTTTCCGGTTCTGTGTCTCCTTCTCTCTCTGCCCCTTCCCCTCTCATGCTCTGTCTCTCTCTGTATCAAAAATAAATAAAACATTAAAAAAAAAAAAGGCTACAAATTTCCCTCCAAGCACTACTTTTGCTGTGCCCAACAAATTTTAATAATTTGATAATTGACATTTTCATATAGTTCAAAATATTAAAAAATGTCTCCCAAAGCCTCTTCTTTGATTTATGTATTACTTAGAAGTGTGTCATCTTATTTCCGAATACTTTGGGATTTTCCAGTGACTTTCCCGTATTAATTTCTCCTTTAGTTCCATTGAGGCCTGCGGACATCCCTCCAGAGGGCCAGACTGTACCCTGTTCATGTTACATTGTGGGGCTCTGGGCCCTGCAAGGTTCTCAAAATGTGTTGAATTTTTGTGTTATTGGGCAATTACCTTCAAACTCTGGTCTTGGATGGCAGCCCAGATCTCCGCTCCGTTTTCAGTGTGTGTGTTTGTTTGTTTGTTTGTTTGCATTTTCCCTCAGCTGAATGAACTTGCTTCCATGAACGTGTAGTTCAGGGATCAGCCAAAGATTTGACCCACGCTTACCCGCAGGATCTGGGGGTCTCCACCTGTGCATCTCTTCTTTCTGGGGTTGCCCCCTCCGCTTCCCAGCGGCTGTGGTCGATCTGGATTTGTCCTATGCTTCTTTAGGCCAGAAAGACTGCAGGTTTTCAATCCATGCCGAGGACAGCCTATTCTCAAGATCAAACCCACAAAAAATGGCCAACTTCCTCCCCGTCTCCCTTCTTCTAGAGCCTACTGGCTTTTGTTCATTCCCTAGTGCCTTGAGGGTATGTGTGTGTTGTCTAGGGTTGTTATCTGTGGAAGGGTCAGTTGGCAATGATTCTACTGGAAGAAAAACACCCCAAACCATAGAGCGCTAACACACCCAGCTCCGGCCACCCAGCGAGCAAACTGAGGAGCTGACATTCAAACCCAGGCCCACCCAGCTCCAGCCCCCTGCCTGTATTTTGTATTATTCTGATCTGTCCTCCACCCCTATTCACCAGCTGAAAATCCCAGAACTTCTTATTGTGCAAGCGGCAATGCTGGGGCCTTCGGAGTCTCTGACCTGCCCTTGGCACAAAACCTATCTAAGTTAAGAAGCAGATTTTATGTGTGGTTCCTTCGTGTGTTTGTTTGTTTGCACATTTTCTGTCCTCAGACAGGGTGCTGATCCAAATGCATCGGCCAGAGGGATCAGTGTTCCAATCGTGCCCCTGAACTCGTACGTGACCTTGGGCAGGTCACTTCAATCTCCTCATCTGTGAAATGGGGGACACCATGCTATTTGACCTCCAAAGGTCGTAGTGAAGATCACATGAGATACTTCCCGTCAAGTATCTGATTTAATGACTGTGGCTGACACACAGTCACTACATGAGATCGTCAGATGGGGCGCCTGGGTGGCTCAATCGGTTAAGCATCCGACTTCGGCTCAGGTCACGATCTCATGGTTCATGGGTTCGAGCCTCACATCAAGCTCTGTGCTGACAGCTCAGAGCCTGGAGCCTGCTTTGGATTCGGTGTGTGTCTCTCTCTCCCCCTCCCCCACTTGTGCTCTGCTTCTTCCTGTCTCTCAAAAATAAATGTTAAAAATTTTTTTAAAGTTAAAAAAAATAAATGAGACTGTCAGTGAGGGCTCTTTCCTACCCTGAGGTATGGGGTGGGGGTGGGGGGGTTGGCCCCAGTGGGATGCTAGGTGATGTGTTTTCTGGAGAGAGGATACACACAACAGGTGCCTGGGCCCAGGGCACTGCTGAGACGGCCCTGCCGACCTCTCTGGTCGAGTTCTGTCTTCTCAGCCTGAGCAGCGCAGAGCCTAGAGATGGGTATGAGGGTCCATGTTTGTGGGAAAAGGCACCCAGAGCCCAGAAGTTAGCCCCCACCTGAGATGCGTAGCAGGGCTGAGAGGTCAGGCCAGCTCCCTGAGCTCTGAGCTCTGCTTCCTGAATCAATGGTCAAAGGTATTTTCACTCTGTGAAAAGCCTGCTCCCTTCGGAGGGTGGGGGTGGGGACAGGCATCCAGGGGCCCGTGCTGTCGGGGCTGTGAGCCCTGCCACAGTAGAATCGGGATGAGGAGGAGGTTTGTTTCTGTTCTATTCTTCTCCGGTGGGCTGGAATGGTGTCTGGAAGGAAGGCAGAGAGAGGAGGGAAGTCACTGGAGGAAGGAGAGAAGGGATGGAGAGGGGACGACAGTGAGGGCTGGGGAGGCAGGAAGAAAGCAGGTGGCTGTTGCAGGGATGACAGGGATGGGAGGGGATGGGGGGCGGGGGCAGCACTCAGTTCAGCTCAGAGGCTGCCAGGAAGAAAATGCAGGGCAGGGTGCTGGAGCAGGAGGGGGAGTCTCTGCCCACCCACCCCTGCCTGGCCAAGGAAATGCCTGTGCAGTGAGCGCTGGCCAGTTATGCCTTTTTATCCATCTGACTTATTTACCTGAAAAAACCTCTCTGCCCAGACAGCCTTAAGGATCACGGAGCTCAGACAGGGTAAATGAGCCCAAGGTCATCCAGCCTAAAGCAGCAGGGCTGGGCATCTGCTTCTACTGTCCCAAGCTGTGGCTTGGCCAGGGGCGGGGGGAGTGGGGACCACAGGCCAAAGGCTCCTCAGCCTTGTTCCTCTGCCCAAATCCGCCAGCTCTTCCCGTCTCATCACTCATTCATTCGTTTGTCCATTCATTTATTCATGAGCTTCCGAGGCTGTGTACTGATCCTTGGGGAGACCACATCGAACAGGCTAGATACAGTCCCTTTCTCCCAAAGCTCACAGGCTTGTGGGAGTCCCTAAGGAGATTCAGAGTGATTTGGAGTCAATTTTAAATCCTGTACCCACTCTCCCAACCTACACACACACACACATACACACACACTTGCCCCCCCCCCCCCCGTATTCGTACACACACAGTCCACCTGTTCAAGTGTAAGGGAAAACCTAACACACACTAGCCTTTAGCCTGGGTCAAGCTTCTCTCCCAGGCCAGCTCCTGGCAATGCAGGTGGGGAGCCCCTAGACAGCTGGACCTGAGGCCAAGGCTCCCTTCCTCACGTTGTTCCCCGTTTCAGTGGCAGACCCGGGGAAAAGCATGAAGAGCAGTGAGCAGATTCAGATTTTCCAGGCTGGGGGTGATCCAGGGTTCAGCGTCTGGGGAGAGGTCGAAGGAATGGAGAAACAACGACGATGTGCCAGGCACCATGCCTTAGGAGCCCCTCCAACACTTTCTCAGCCCTGATGGGGACCCCGCACTGGGACTCGCTTTGTATTGTACAGGGGAGGAAATGGAGACCCAGAGAGGTCAAGTCACTTGTTCAAGGACACACAGCTAGTAAACAGCAGATCTGGGACTCTTCTGCATCACAGCAAGCAGTCAGGGCCATCCTCCTCCTTAGTCTGGGGAGGCTTTGGAAGAGAAGCACAGTGCCTTGAAGCCACAATCAGACCAGGACCCCATGGCCCGGGCGACTCCAAAACAGAGTTCTCAGGACACATGAGATATCCTCTTATTGAAGCATGTCGTCCAAGCTGCAGGGAGGCTGGACCAGAGCCCGGGGAGGAGACAGAAGGCTAAAGGGATGGTTTGGGAAGTGCAGTGTTCTAATGGGTGCCAGGGACCTCTGGGGCTCCCCACGTTTGGGAGGCAGATTCCTCTTTTCCCATTCAGCCCCACCGCAGCTGCTCTAAGGCTGGGTTATAAATAGCTGGGAATGTAAACGTTGGGCAGGGAGAGCAGAGTCTAGATTGCTCCTGGGCTGAGAAATGTGGAAGGAGAGGGGGTGAGAGGACAGTGGCTGGCCTGGAGCTAGACTTGAGGTTTGCTGGAAAGATCTGTCTCCTCTAGCAACAGCAGCTGTGAGAGAGATCCAGATCCTTTGCTGCCCCTGGAGTAGAGACTTCCACAGGACCCTGGGATTCACACACACCCTGGTCTGGGTACTCAGGGGTGCCTAGATGACCATGGATTCCTCGCCAGGGTCAGGATGGTCTGAGGTCTCTGCCGATGGAGAGGAAACTCACATGCACTGAGCACTTGGGTGTCAGGCACGCGGTATATGATGATGTCATTACTGAAATAAATGCATTGATACCAAACTCTTCTTTGAGTAGCTGCTACCTCAGGAAGCCCTAAGCACCTCATCTATAAGGATATTGTTGTGCTATGATTGTTAATGTCAGTTACACAATAACGCAATAACGGTAACATAAAAACACAAACACAGTAACAATAACTACTCTATCAGTGACTATAATTTCTTGAGCACCTTCCAGGCTTCAGGTTTAGGCTTGGGCTTTACAGATCATTATCATCATCATTGTTGCCATGATCACTGTCATCGTCGTCATCATGATCATCATCACCGTCGTCATCAGGCTCGCACTTGTCTACTTATCACCGCTGTGTTCAGCATTTATTAAAGACTCTTATTGCTCTGGTTTAACCTAACCCTTATACCTACCTTGTGAGGTTCGTGTTCTTTCTTCTTTTTTTTAATGTCTAATACATGTGTTAACTCTCCCGTTTCGAACTTGAAGAGATAAAAATGAAAATGGTACTCGGCTGGCCATGAGACCCGAAAACAGTGGGATTCCTTGAGGTAGGCATTCTTACCACCATCTTGCAGAAGAGGAAACTGAGGCAAGGAAGCTGAGGCATTCAGCAATGAAATAACTTGCCTAAAGTCACCTGGCTCGCAAGCGGCAGATGGAGACTGGATTTCAGGTGTCTCGCTCCAAAGACTTAACTCTTCCCACAGCGCATCTCTGTCCAAGGGAGCAGATGCTGAGAAATGCCTGTTGGGCGAATGAATGAATGAACATGAATGAATGAATGAACACGAATGAATGCATGAGTGAACATGTGTCTGCTGAGGTGATGGGTGGAATTTCTGAGTCCTGACAGGGTAAGCATGGCTGTTCAAGGTCACAGAGCCAGACAGCAGCGGAGAGGGTGAGGAGTCCCGCCTCAGGTCTCTGGGCGTGGGCTCCCCTCCCAAACCTTCTCGCTGCTTGGAGCACAAGCAGCCTCTTCTTGGCAACCGTTTTGCCCTTACTCACGCCTGGGATAACGGTAGATTCCAATTTTCAGGCCAACTCTTTCCCCACCCTCCAGGGAGCCTGGCGGGAGGCCCGGGGCTGGGCCCTCCGCAAGCAGTCAAGGCTAACTGGCAGGCCGGGCACCCGAGAGTCATTTTTCTTCTCTCCCCCTTTTCTCAGGGGATTTCTTCCAGCTGGGAATTCCTGCTACTGGCTGCGGAGGTGTCCCCTGGGGCCTCCAGACTGGCTGGGCAGCCCCCCAAACCTTTAGGGGGACGGCCACCGGAGGTCGGTGCAGCAGTGTGGGGACAGCATCCAGGTGTCACGCTGCATCCTGGGTGTTCCCTCCCGTAGCCTGCTGGGCACCCTCTGCGGTTCACTCTTGCCCGGAAGTGGGAGGGCAGGGAAGGAGCCAGGGCCTCCTGCCAGACTCCCCAAAGGATGGGAAGTGAGTCGGCCAGGAACCTAGAATTTGCTGTGAATTCAAGCACGAGGAAGGACACACCGGTTGCCAAGAAAAGGCTGCTTGTGCTCCAAGTAGCGAGAAGGTTCGGGAGGGGAGCCCACGCCCAGAGACCTGAGTCGGGACTCCTCACCCTCTCTGCTGCCTGCCTCCCGCTCCGTCCCCCACTGCCTCGCCATCTCCTCACCACCTACCCCTTCTTTCTTGCAGGAGAGCTCTTGTGCCTGCTCCTCCGTCCTGATTTCGGGCTTCCTCCCCCATGACGGTGACCCTGACGGCTCTGCTCTGCAGCAGCTGACCTTTCTGACCACTCTCTAACACCCCCTCTGTCTTCCTCCGGTCTCGCTGACACATCCCTACCCCCCCGCCCTTCTCACTCACTCTTCAGCACGCTCCACTCACTCTCCCAGACCACGCTCTCCTTCCCACCCTCCCCCAGCTGCCCTTTCTCTCCCAGGACTTAACCAGGACTCCCGGGGCTACATTCTCAGCAAACACTCTTCTGAACCCTGGACCAATCAAAGCCCTGACCTCCCAACATGTTCTCAGGAGGGCCCTTGGTCCCTCAGACGCAAGATGTTACAGCCCGATCTCCTCCTCTTTCTCCCCAGTCACACCCTGGCTGCTAATGCAGAAGTATCCAATGCATTCAGATGCCCCCACAGCTTCCCAGCCTCTCTCCCGGGCCCTGTCTAGAGCCTCTTCTACGTCCTCCTTTCCAGCCCTAATTTCCTTTTCCCAGACCCTTTCTCCACTGAGTGGCCTGAGTGACTGCTTTAAACACAAACTAGATCAAGATACCACCTGCTCGACACCCTGCACGGCTCTGCATGACTCTCTGGTGCAGTGCACGCCCCTTACTCAGACTCTTGGACCCACGACTGAGCCCCTCTCTGCCCCTCCGTCTCCCACCCCATCCAACTCTCCCCTACATACTCTGCCTTCAAGGTTTTAAAAATAGTTTCAATGAAGTGTAATTTACATGTAATAAAACTCGCACATTCTAAGTGTAGAGCTTGATGAATGGGGGTAATTATGCACAGTTAGATGTACATTGCTGTTACCAGAAAGGTCCCCTTGAGTCCCTTTGCAGTCACTCTCCTAGCCCCAGGCAGCCATTGATTTGCATAATGTCACTCTCACTTTGTCTTTTCCATAGTTTTATATAAGTGAAATTACTGTGTGTAATCTCTGTGATTGACTTCCTGTACTCAGCATAATGTTTAACAGATTTATATATACATTGTGGCATGTGTTAATATTTCATTTTACTGCAGAGCAGTATTCCTTCTGCAAATATACTACAACTGGTTTATGTATTCATCTGTCAGTGGACACTGACATTATCATTTTTATTTCCTGATTTCTTTAAATTTTTTAGTGTTTTTTTAGTTTTGAGAGAGAGAGTATGTGGGGAGGAGCAGAGAGAGGAGGAGACACAGAATCTGAAGCAGGCTCCAGGCTCTGAGCTGTCAGCACAGAGCCTGACACGGGGCTCGAACCCACGAACAGTGAGATCATGACCTGAGCTGAAGTTGGATGCTTAACTGACTGAGCCACCCAGGCCCCCCTGGTGGCCTTTTATATTTAATATATTTTAAAAATATATATTTATTTATTTCTGAGAGACAACATGAAAGGGAGGGGCAGAGAGAGAGAGAGAGGGAGACAGAGAGTCCCAAGTAGGTTTTTTGCTGTCAGCGCAGAGCCCAACACAGGACTTGAGTTCATGAACCATGAAATCATGACCTGAGCCGAAATCAAGAGTAGGACGTGTCACTGACTGAGCCACCCAGGTGCCCTGCATTCTCATTTTTGGCTAATATGCATCATGGCACTATGAACATCACTGTACTAGTCTTCGTATAGACATATGTGTTCATTTCTCCTGGGTAAATACCAAGGTGTGAAATGGCTGTGGCGTATCGTGAGCGTGTGTTGAATTTCACAGGGCACTGTCACATGGCTTTTCAAAGTGGCTGGAGTATTTTACATCCCCGCCAACAGCATACGTATGCGTCAGCTCCTCCGCATCCTCTCTGACATTTGATGTCATCGGTCCTCTTACACGTTAGCCCTCCTAATGTCTGTGCAGGGGGAGATCACCTCCCGATGACTACTCCCGGTCACTGCCTTCTCGTGCGCATATTGAATGCGTCTTCTTCGGGGAGTGCCTGTTAAAATCCTTTGCCCATTTTTTAAAAAAGATTTTATTTTTTAACTAATCTCTATACCCAAAGGTAGGTGGGGCTCGAATCTACAACCCTAAGCTCAAGAGTTACACACTCTACCGACTGAGCCAGCCAGGTGCCCCTTTCTCATTTTTTATTGGATTCCTGCTAAGGCACCATTTTCTTTCCTTCTTCTTCCGTTTTTTGGTTTCCTTTCTTTGAGCCCTAATGGATCTTTATAGATGCAGCTGTCTGTCAGCTATGCTTTGCAAATATTTCTCCCGGTCTGTCACTTTTGTGGCTTTTAAACTGCAGATTATGATCCGTTAATGAGGAAGGATATCAATTAGTGGGTCAAGACTATATATATTTTTTGAATGAAGTAGAATACTACGGAAGGCATTGCGCACAGTAAGGTTAAGCATTGATTCACATGCTTTCAGCCCTATGTGTGCATCCTTGCACGAGTGAGTGTGTGTGTGTAACACTGCGTCACGAAGTAAAATGTATTCCTTCTTATCATCATAAACTTTTGAAAGCCTCTGCTCTAGCCCCATAGGTGCTCAAACTACGTATGTTTAATGACCAGAGAAGCAAATACATGGACCAGGCATGTTCTGAGAAGGTCTCCCAATCTGCTGGATTTCTCAGATTTGTAGCAGTTTCAGTGCCTCCAGTAGGAGCTGTGAAAGGGGCCGGAACACTTTTCACCTCCTTTCAGTTAAGACTCCTGGTTGACAGCTTCTCTTCAGTCAGGTCACCGTTTCCCCAAGTGTACCTCTGATGCAAAAAATCTCTGAGATTTCTGTGTGGAGAACTTCAAGGGAAGGCTGGGAAGCGCTAGGTCAAATAAAGGTAAATGGCTGCCTTCACTGCAGGACTCCTCAGAGCCCTTAATATGCTAAGGGATGTTATGAATCTCCATGGGGGGACAGAGCTGGCATCATTCTCTAAGTTTATTTGAATACAAAATCTTTCCTCAATTGTGATAGCCAAAGGTAGAAATAACTCAAATGTCCATCAACTAACGAATACGCAATCAAAATGTGGCCCATCCACACAATGGGTTACTATTCAGGCATAAAAAGGAATGACACAGAAAGGCTGCCACATGGCTAAACTTTGCAAACACTATGCTATGAAGAAGCCAGACTCAAGAGTAGCACGTATGTCATGAATCTATGTATATGAAATGCCCAGAGTAGGCAAATCTAGAGGGACAGAAAGTAGAATCGTGGCTGCCTAGGGCTGAGAGAAATGGGGAATTAGAGCCAAAGGGCTCAGAGTTTCTTCTAGAAATGATGAAAATGCTCTTGAATCAGTTGTGATGGTTACACAAATCTCTGAATATACTAAAAGCCATTGAACTGTACAAGTCAAATGTGTGGATTGTACGATATAGAAGTTATATCTGGGGTGCCTGGGTGGCTCAGTGGGTTAAGAGTCCGACTTTGGCTCCAGTAATGATCTCGCGGTTTGTCAGTTCGAGCCCCGTGTCGGGCTCTGTGCTAACACCCAGAGCCTGGAGCCTGTCTTCTGATTCTTTGTCTCCCTCTCTTTCTGTCCCTCTCCTACTTGTGCTGTCTCTCTCAAAAATAAATAAAACATTAAAAAATTTTAAAAAGCAAAAGAAGTTATACCTCAATTACAGAAAAACAAACCACAAAAGTCTTTCCTCCGGTTGCTTTTTGAAGTTCTAAGGAACTTACCTGGGCAACAAGGATCTAAGCCAGGCCCGCTGGGTCCCCCTGGTGGCCTGGAGGACAAAGTTCGCAGGGGATTCTTCAAGTACCAACCCCCCACCCTTCACCCCGTGCAAGAAGTCCATGTGATTTTCTTTGCCAAGAGAGCCAGAGTCAGGGTGATGCCCTGAACAGTTATGTTCCCTACTGATGGCACAGAGACAGACAAAGGGCTGGCTAAGCGCGCAGCACAGGCCCTTGGGGGCTTAGTTACCAGCTTTACTTGGGCGCCAGCTCTCAATGCTGTGCTGGTCCCACGGGCACCCTCTGTCCTGGCGGGGAAGCCAGCCCAAAATAGCGCAGCCTGGGACACCAGTTGGGAAAGCAGATGGGGAAGTCTGGGGCTTGGGAAGGAGCAGATAAGGGCTTCATTCCCAGTTCTGCTGCCTTCCCGTGTGACCTTGGGTGCAGCGTTCAGTGTGGGCTCACGCTTTCCCACTTTGGGAAAGAAGGAATCGAGTTCTGCTCTTCTCCCTCAGCAAGACTTCTGGGAGGATCCAGGCTGGAGACTGGTAAGGTTGGAAGGGACTTCGATGCTTGCATCTCCTGTCTACTCTCCCCACCAGGTCGACCTGGAGCTCACCGCCTCCCATTTCCTTGCTCAACAGCTATGGTTGAGGTTGGCGGAAGCCCTTCCTCATATCGGACTGACTTCCGCCAGCAATGTGTAGAAGCCTTCATTGTCTCCTGAGGGCAGCACGGAATGTGACTAATACCTCTGCTACCTTGACCCACAGAGCCCGCCTCATTGCATTCTCTGACCTCCCTAGGGGCCAGGAGACCACCCCCCACCCAAGGAGACCCCTCCCCACCCAGAGCAAGCTTGCACATTTCTGCCTTACGCAGGGCTAGTACCGTGCACCATTTGATCCCCAGTCTCCCAGCCTGCCCCTCCCCTCCCTGGCCTGTGCCATCTGTCCCATCACCTCCCATCACCTCTCAGACCTGTTGCTAAGTGGTCCCTTCGGCTGTCCCGCTTCCCAGATGCAACTCCTACTTGCTGCTCAGGTGACCCCTCTTCTGACCTCTGCAGGAAGCCCTCGGCACCCAGCTGGCCCACAGAGGCCCCTTCCCACCCCGCGGAGTCTGTGGCGGGCGGCTCTGCCTCTGCAGGGGGAGTCAGACATGCTGGACAGCTCACTATGTCTTTGGAGACAGTGCCTGTGCCCATCTGTGAAGCCCAAGTCCATCTGTCTCCTCCAAAGTGCCCACCGTCTCCAGCAGCACAGCACCTTGAGCTGACCACACATCTCCAACACAGCCTGACCGGGTCGGCTTGACCACAGCAGGGCCAGGCAGAGCAGAGGAGCGCTGCCTGTCTCTCCTTCTAGAAGCCACTTTTCATTAGTATCCAGAAGTCTAAGGTCACAGGGAAATCCCTTGGCGTCTAGGAACGCCATCCTCCTTGTCTGCCTCGTTCCGTGCCCTCATCGGGTATGAAGGGCCATCAGACGAGGCCCCCAAGATGAGGGCTCCCTCCCTCGCTGTGGGTCCTCCCCTTGCTCCCTAACCCCCCAGGTCTTCATTTCCTCCTCTCCGTGATGAGAAGTCAGGCTCTACCACTGGCAAGCCTGACCCTTCAGGGCAGCAGGTGCCCAGGCCATCCTCGCCCCTAGGTTGGACGTCCTGCTGTGTTGGGGGTCCCAGCCCACCGCGGTCCCTTGCGTGGCTGGCCGGAAGCAACCCCATCCCGCACACGACTGTCGCCTCAGTGAGTCACTGTGCCACGACGTGTTTATTAGGATGGCGGGAGCTCATTTTGCCAACTTTGGAACCACGGGAGCCGGCTAAGTTTAGAACAAGCCTTGAGCGTGAGGACGCCGTGTTCCTGCTCCTTCTGGCAAAACATGAGACTTGAGCTATTCTTTTTATCTTCATTCTCCCAGACAAGTCCTAAGCTTTATTTACCACTACATCTGTCTTCTCCCAACACAAACTCCTCTGTAATTAAGGGGGAATACACCCCCAATCAGCCTGAGGTTGAAAAACATCAGCTCATTGGAATGTTTCAAGGACTATAACAAAGGCCCTGAAAAACAGGATGCTTTCCTACTTAAAGCAGATGTACTTAATCTAGTCCCTGTGGATGGACTCCGCAAGATGCAGACACCCCCTAAATTCTTATGTGAATGTGCTTTCACCTGGGCAAAGGGTCCATCTGCTTTTCTCAGATTCGCAGAGGGTTCATGACTCCTGCTCAAATGACAAATCTCAGATTTAGAAAAAGATGGCCCCTTGCACCTGTATTGCATTGTAGAGTCCTCGCCCGCTTTGGGGTGTCCGTGATTAGCTAGGAGATGTCTTCTCGGGATCTGCACTGGGAGTGAAAGCCTGGAGCCCGAGGCAGGCTGGACATGCTGAAACAGCACTACTGGAAGGAGAATCCTAGGTCTGGTGGAGGTGAAGAGAGGCTTGGAGCCTTGGAACCCTCCAACTGGAGGGAAGTGATGTCATCAGTGGAGCCTGAGGAGTAGGTCAGGTGGGTCAGGGCAAGTGACTCAGGATTAAGAGCCCAGCTGGGACACATCACCGGCTAAGTCAGACGCTGAGATGGGTCCAATATTAGCATTGAAAGGGCCGAGCAGCGTTGGCACCTTCATTTACTCCACTCACAGTAATTTGCCATTTTCCATCCCGAAGAACTTGGCCGTTAGACTTTATGGCACACATTTATGCACCTGTGGGTTGCCTTAAATCAGATGAGCACCTTCCTGGGTGCCTGGGTGGCTCAGGGGGTTGAGTGTCTGACTTTGGCACAGGTCATGATCTCATGGTTCGTGAGTTCGAGCTCCACACCATGCTCACTGCTTGGGGCCTGCTTGGGATCCTCTGTCCCCCCCCCCTCTCTGCCCCTTCTCCACTTGTGCTGTCTCTCTCTCCCAAAAGTAAAAAAATTTTCTTTAAAGTTAAAAAAAAAAAACATGAGCACCTTCCCATCATTTAATCCCACTGCCCTAAACTCATAGGTCCTGTAAACATGGAATGCATGGGCTTGACATGAAAATGAATGTTAACTTCCTATGTGATTGGAAGGTAAGTCTGCTGTCACAAGAAAACAAGGACATGTTCAGATGTCAAATGCTTGGGACTTTGGCTTATCTACACCATCACTACATCATCAAATACCTCCCTTCTCCTCAGCAAAGTTCCTGGAGAGTTATGTGTATCCTACAACTAGTCTCCAGCTCGGGAAAGGGAGTAGGGGGAGTGTTCCTGGCTAGATCCCTTAGTGGTCAGCAAATTGGTCCCCCTCTGCTTTCCATCATATAGTCTGGCCATCACACATTGAATTCCTTGCCATGACTATTTAGTCTCCATCAGTCTGGAAGAGTTCTTGAGTCTTCCCTTCGACTATCAAACCTTGATCCCTTTGAGATTACTGGCCAATTGTTTTGTAGAATGTTCCTCAATTAGGGTTTGCTTGGTGTTTCTTTATGTTTGGATTAGATTAGGCATCTTTCTAATCCCACATCTGGTGGGAATGTTCCAGAAGAGCAGCTGTTCTTTCTTTCTTCCTTTTCTTTTCTTTTTTTTTTTTAAGATTTTATTTTTAAGTAATCTCTACACCCAATGTGGGGTTGAACTCACAACCCTGAGATCAAGAGTCGCATCCTCTACTGACTGCCAGCCAGCCCCCCTCTCCAGCTGTTTTCCTTTTGTGGCATCCTATCAGGTGGCGCAAGTTTCATTTGTCCCATGATGGATGGGTGATGTTCATTGTCACTCGATGAAGGAGGTGTCAGCCAGGATTGTCCACTGGGAAGTTACATTCTTTGTAACTAATAAGTATTTTTGTGACAATGTAAATATCCCGTCTCTCATTAAACACTCAAGTTATTTACTTATTTATTCATATCAGTATGGACTCATTGCTTCTTATTTTGTCTAATGGATTATGATGGGTTCCACTGGGTCTTACTCTCATTGTTTACTCTGATGCTCAAAATTTCCCCAGATTTGGCCTGTGAGAGCTCCTTCCAGCCAGTGTCTGTGGCCTCTTGACAAGTCCCCATCATCCTTTAAGTGCCTCCTTGCCTTCGGGTTTAAGAAGATATTTTCGGTTCATCGTGTACTTTCCCAGGCTCTGCCTTGGGATCAGCCCTTTCTCGATGGGATCCTAATTCCAGCTTGTGCAGAGTGCATTCAGAAACCGAGCTCTACGCCCTAGGTGTGCTCGTTGTGGTTGGGACACACACACACACACACACACACACACACAATCTCTCTCTATTAAACACCATGAGTTTACACCTTCTGAAAGTTTTATCGTGGACTCAGAAACAGAGTTTCTCTCTGGAATTGCAGCTTCTCAGACCGCGTCAACCTGGGAGTCATTTTTCGACTACTAAGTAAGATCCCGTTGGGGAATGGGGTCAAGCAGAGGCAAGTTGACATGCGAGGAGAGACACATAGGGTCCCAGGACACCTTTCGATCCAGCCAGGCCTAAATCCCTTGAATCTCTTGGTTACACGAGCAAGTATGTTACTTTTTTTGTCGAAATGTAATGGGAACCAGGTTCCCTGCAGCTGAAGGAGTCCTGATCAATATACCAAGTAGCTGATGACTGACTCATCCTTAGCTTTAAGTTATGGGATCTGGGCTCTGGCTTTCAAGGCTTCTTTGTTCGCCTGCCTCGGAGAACGGGGAGTTCTCTCTGCCTGGTTTCCATCCGTAGATGCCTGAGGCTGTGACTCCACCCCCACCTGGTTCCCTAGAGGCACCTTGTCCTCCATGCGGACCTCTCTCACTTGGCTGCTAGCGTCCCTGGAAATGGTGCTGTGCTGTCCCACAGGCCTCAGGAAGGGGCGGCCTGGGGAAGGCCCTCAGCTCCCCTGGGGTCTATTCCCACCATGGGCACCGCTTGCCCTTTGACGTTTTACAGCGACCGCCAGGCTGGGCCACTCAGCGTTACTGAGCCTCGTGGAGAGTGGGCGGGAACTGCAGGTTGGAGAAACATAGTCAACCCCGATGCTGACAATGACTGCTCCAGACGAAACCTCCCTCACCAGAGTCCCAGCTCTCCACCCTCTGCCCTCTTTCCTCCTCCTCAGATAGAGAAGTAGAACCCCTAACCTCTCTTCTCTGGATCTACATTCCTTCCCCATAGATGTGCCTTTCGGTGGTGGTGGGGGCGCTGCTTGGCTGCCTCAAGAAATGAAACTCGGAGGTGCCCGGGAGGCTCCAGTCTGACTTCAGCTCAGGTCACGATCTCACAGTTCGCAGGTCTGAGCCCCATATCAGGCTCTGCACTGACAGTGTGGAGCTTGCTTGGGATTCTCTCTCTCCCTCTCTCTTCCCCTCCCCCACTCATGCACTCGGTCTCTCTCTCTCAAAAATAAACAAACATTTAAAGCAAAGAAACAACGTTCAAAGCAGTACTGTCCAGGTCTATATCCCAAGCAGTGGGTGGGGTGGGAGGGCTGATTCCTAACGAGAACACCATTCTGTGTACGTTCAAGGTGGTCCTTTATGGCCATCCTCGCCCACTCTGAGAATTAATTGGGATAAATGTTTCATTCATTAGTAAATATCTCCTATTTGAGTGAGTGATATACATTGAGTCTTGAGCATAGAATCCCTATCTTCGGTTTAGTAGCTTGCATTTTGTTTTAAGTTTATTTATTTTGAGAAAGAGCATGAGAGCGGGGGAGAGGCAGACAGAGAGGGAGAGAGACAATCCCAAGCAGGCTCTGTGCTGTCAGCACTGAGCCCAATACAGGGCGCCATCTTGTGACTCAGGAGATCATGACCTGAGCGGAAATCAGGAGTCGGATGCTCAACCGACTGAGCCACCCAGGCGCCCTGCTAGCTTGCACGAAAGCACAGAAGCAGGTAAGGTCTGACATGCACGTGGTACACAGCAAAGGCTTGGTCCCTCCTCCCTCTCCAGACCAGGAAAGATCTCTCTGTATTGATTTCCCTGGAAAGTTTCCCATTTATCTGCAGTTTCCCAGGAACAAACCGTCTCTGTTATGGTTCTGCAAATGGGTACAGCACTCTGCGGCTGCCAGAGATCAGAGAAGGACGGCGTGGGCACAGAGTCACGTGCAGGCTGGGGGGTGAGTGACAAGGATGGTGCCACATCCAGTTGGAAGGTTCCAGGCCTTGCTTGTCCTGGTCCACCCTCTTCTCTTCTCCATCCTGCTGTGCCTACTTTTCTCCACCTCACACCCTGTGCAGGAGAAGAAAAGTGTATCCGGGAATTTCAAGGGCCGTCCAGGCGTGGCAGGATCTAGAGCGCCAACGTTTTCTGTGTCCTGTCTCTTTTCTGCTTTTCTCCCTCTGTTGGCTTGAGTCCTCAGTCGACTCTCTTCTTCTTCTTCTTTTTTAAATGTTTTATTTATTTTTGAGAGAGACAGCATGAGTAAGGGAGGGTCAAAGAGAGAGGGAGACACAGAATCCAAGGACAGGTTCCAGGCTCTAAGCTGTCAGCACAGAGCCCAATGCAGGGCTCGAACCCATGAACTGTGAGATCATGACCTGAGCTGAAGTCGGACACCCAACCGACTGAGCCACCCAGGTGCCCCTTGGCCAACCCTCTTCAAGTGGCAAGAAAGATGTCACAGGGGAGCCCTAAGTCTGTTTCCTACTTACTTAGCACCTCCATGAAAATGACAGTCTTACTGGGTAGATTCGGCCCAAACCCAGGAAAGACTGGCCCTGCCCCATCACATGTCTGTTTCAGAACCCATTGTTCTGAAGGTGGGAAGGAGCATTCTAAATGGACAAATGTCCACCTTTGGGAGCTGGGCCTTGGTGAATGTGCCCACAGCTGCTGCTGGTGCCTCTGCCTCTTGGTCAGAGAAGCTACAGGGAGAAAAGAGTGTGGTGGTTGGCGTCAGGTGGATCTAGGGACAGAAGTGTGTGGGGCTTGAACTACAACCCCCAAGATCAAGAGTCACATGCTCCACCAACTGAGACAGCCAGGTGCCCCCAGAACCGTGCGACATTAATCAAATTCCTCAACCTGTTGGAAGCTTCCTACCTCACAGACTTGGAGGATTAAACAAGTCAACCACCAAGTCTGTACTTGGCATGGAGGAGATCATTAATCAATAGCTGATCTTGCCTTCAGTTGCAGACCTTCGGCTTGGCTTCTGGGTCCTAGCACCTGGACCCAGACCAAATCGGTTTGGAGTTGGGGGACCAGGAGATGGTGCATGTGGTTTTGTGTTTGTTATTCCCATCCTGATGAGAAGTGTGCAGGTTTTACGCTGTTGTAGAACAAATAGAACCTTGCCATATGGGCCTCTATTTCTGTGCCTGATTTAATTAATCGTGTTTCACGTTCCCTCATTTTTCTATTACTGAGACTGCTAGGTTTCTCAGAGACTTTCCTTCTTCCCTCCCTCCCTCCCTTCCTCTATTCTTTCCTTCCTTCCTTTCTTCCATGCTGGGCTAGATGCTGGGGGTATGGGGGGGGTGCTGGACAAGATGAACACACCCCTACCTCCACAGAGCTTACCGTCTAGCAGGGGACATAGATGTTAAAGGATACAGTCATTTAAAAACATCTGGGGGCACCTGGGTGGTTCAGTCAGCTAAGCATCAGACTCTTGGTCTCATTCAGCTCAGGTCATTTCTCACTGCTCGTTCATGAGATCGAGCCCCACATCAGGCTCCATGCTGACAGCACAGGGCCTGCTTGGGATTCTCTCTCTTTTTCTCTGCTCCTCCCCTGCTCATATCTCTCTCAAAATAAATAAATTAATTAAAACAAAAATAAATAAATAAATAAATAAATACCTCTATTGTAGGTGTTAGAAAGGAGAAACACATAGGGCTTTAAGAAAGGGGTTTGAGGAGCACCTGGGTGGCTCAGTTCCGGCTTCGGCTCAGGTCATGATCTCACGGTTCGTGGATTTGAACCCTGCATCGGGCTCTGTGCTGACAGCTAGCTCAGAGCCTGGAACCTGCTTCAGATTCTGTATCTTCCTCTCTCTTTCTGACCCTCCCGTGCTTGCGCTCTCTCTGTCTCTCAAAAATAAATTAAAAACATTAAAAAAAAAAAAAAGGAGTTTGGGGGCCCCTGGGTAGCTCAGTAAATTAAACATGTGACTCTTGTTTTCAGCTCAGGTCATGATCTTATGGTTTGTGAGTTGGAGCCCTGCACCAGACTCCACACTGACAGTGCAGAGCCTGCTTGGGATTCTCTCTCCCTACCTCTCTGCCCCTCCTCTGCTCTTGTTCTCTCTCTCTCTCTCAAAAATAAATAAGTAACTTAAAAAAATTAAAGGAGTTTGGCCTTGTTTTGGGTTTGCAAAAGAGCTTCCTGGAAGAGGTGACGTTAGGTCTGAGCTCCTCAGAATGGCTGGGGTTATCCAGGGAAGGGAGTGGGATGGGATGGAATGAGGTTCCTGCTGTTCTTCCTGCAGAAGCCAGAAGGGAGGGAGTGTCGTGCCTTCTAGGCCAAGACAGAGGGCTCTGGACGAGGCAGGGCACTCAGCAGACAGCTTAAGACCAGGGAGTGGCCATGGGCCAGGTCACGCGGGGCCTAAAAGCCACACTCAGGTTTGTGGTCTTAATTCCAGAGCAAAGAGACTACAACTGTTGAAGGACTGCACTCTGCTAGGAAGAGGGGGCTCTTTCCAGGAAGCGGCACCTCGAGGTTTTGCCTGTAATTTCCAGCTTGATGAAGAATTGTCCGCTGTTTGCAGTCACTGAGCAGAGAGTGTCCTGACACAGCACGCACTCTGTCTTTGTCTGTTTTCCCTGGACTCCACCTTGGGAGTCCCTCCTCCAACCCAGCTGAACTCCCCGCCCGCCCTGCAAACCTGCCCCCCGCCAGGCCTGCTGGTGTCTGCCCCCTCCCCTCACGCTGCCCCCCAGCTCCTTGGGTCTCACCAAGAGGTTGCGGGAGGGGACCCCTCTGCTCCCAACTCTGCATGGCTTTACTGGGGCCTCAGTCAGATCTCTCTTCCCTCTGCTTTGTGTCTCCTAACTTTGCCCCCTAGAACGCAAGGGATTGGTGTGTTTATTTATTCATTTTGAGAGAGAGAGTGAGAGAGGAGCACGCACAAGTGGGGTGGGGACAGAGAGAGAGAGAGAGAGAGAGAGAGAGAGATTCCCAAGCAGGCTCCGAGCTGAGCAGGGCTCAATCCCATGACCATGAGATCATGACCTGAACTGAAATCAACAGTAAGAGGCTCAACTGAGCCACCTGGGCGCCCCAGGGTTTGTGTTCTTTCAACCTTTCTCTGTTTCAGACCCTCCTCCTACCTGAATCATCAAATCTGAGTTAGAGGATCGTCAAAGGCTATCTGGTCTAGTTCTTTCTGTGAATCCTGTAAAGGCATTCCTAACAGGGATCCGTCCAACCTCGGTGTGCATGTTACCCCTCCCGGGCGGGGCAGGGGCATGGGCGGGGAGCTCACTCCCTACCACGCTTGTAGGCTGGGCTTGGACGCGAAGCTTTTAGAAGAGACAAGACGGCACTCTTCTGTCCGTCTGTCTGTCTGGATGTTCCTGTGGCTCTGTGGCTGGCTCTCCTTCATTGCCAACTAAATTCATTTTTCGAAGTCCTTCCAAGATACAGCAGGGGAAGAGGTAGCTCCTTAGCCCAGAGCCTAATGCAGCTTCTCCAGCCTTTGAACGAGGCCTTGACTTCCACCCTACAAATATAGACCGTCTCCCAACTCAGAGAAGCCTAATCCTCTTCCTTGAAGCCCTGCACTCCAGAAAATGGGAAACAGAAGCAGGTGATGCAAGGAAAGGAAGGACCCAGAAGTTGTTGGGGGTGCTTCTCTGGGGACAAAGTGAGGGGGCCTGCCATTCTAGGAGAGGTTGCTCTGCCAGTGAGGAATATTTGGGGACACCCAGGGACTTCTCTCTGAGAGGCCTTATGACCTGACTTCTTTTTGAAGGAAGCCTGGCACCTGGGATTACGCGCTGAGTGAGGTGGGGGCCCTGCCTTCGAGGAGCTCATCAGTTACGGGGAAGCCTAGGCGGGACGTCACTAAACAAGTGCCCAAAGTGTCCTGTGATAAGTGCTGTGAGGTGTTGTATGAGGTTCTGAGAGGCCAGGGGGGAGTCCAGTTCCTCTTGGGGAAGCCGAGGAGGCTCCCAGGAAGAGGTGTCCCTTGAGCTGAATTCTGGAGGACTAGTAGGAGTTAACCAAGCTGGATTAGGAGAAGGGAAGAGACGCCGGCAGAGGACTGGGTTGGGCCAGAGAGAGTCTGGGATGCTGGGGGGATTGCAAGGAGGTAAGGGAAACTCCAGGGAACAGCCACAGCTCTGGGGCTTTGCCCCTTCCCCAGGCTAGAGGGTGCTCAGCAAGACCTTCCTATGGTGGCCAGGCCTCTTTTCAGGTCCTTCTCCCCCAACACCACCCTTCAGTCCTGGGGCCCGTGGGCCACCACCCTTCTGGATTATAGTTAAATCCAGGCTGGAAAGATTTAGCCCTTAGGCACAATTCCACCCTGGGGTAGGGAAGGGGAGAGGAGAGACTTAGTGACTGTTAATGTCTGACCTAGAACTGAGCCCAGGGCTCCTGACTCTTGCCCCAGGGATCTCAAAGGAGACAGATAAGTGATGGTTTAAAAAGGCTCATTCTTTCAGATGCAGGCTACAGATACAGCCTGACAAAGGATCAGGAAGATATCAATGATGAGCAAAGCTGGGGAGGACAGACCTTGGAGGTCCTTCATTTTCTTTCTAAAATGTGTGCTTCCCGAGTGGTGTGAACTGCTTTTGTAATTAGAAAGAGTAGAGGCACAGGAAAAACTTTGTAGGAGACAAAACAGAAAACCAAGTCATACCTACAGTAAAATCTTAGCATTTTAATGAAATACGCAGAGAAGCAAGACAGAGAAGAAATACGCTAAAATGTTAAAAGGAGTTGTCTCTGGCCAGTGCTGTTATACTTGCCTTTTCTGTCTTCCTAATTTTTTGTATGTGCACATCCAGATTTGAATGAACCTGTTCACCCATTAGCCTCCTAATCAGTCTCCCTGCTTTGGTGGTGGGGCACTGTGCTGGAGAAAACATGCTTCCCCTAAAGGTAGCCCCCATTCTCTGTGCCTGGCGAACACCTATTCATCCATCAGTACCCAAGGGTCACCCCCACTCCTTAGAGAGGACTTCTGGAGTGGGAGGCGTGGTGTGTTATCCAGAAGTCCTTTTCAGGACCCAAGCCCTCATTCTCCCAGCTGCCAAGAGGGCTGGAGGCCAACATTCACAGAGGGGTCCTGGTGCATCGGAGGAAAGAAGGGATGGGTAATGAAGACCCAGACCCTTCGTCTCATTCAGAGCATCTGTACCCCAGAGCTCCCTGGGAAAGGCTGAGACCTTCACTCTGGCTGCAGTGTAGTTTTCTCTCTCTGCCCGGTCCCGCTGTTTGTCCTAGTCCTTGGCTGCCGGTCCTGAGTGTCCCAGGAAGCTTCGCTAACCAGAGACACCTTTCTTGACCTCCCAGGCTAGGGCAGCCTCCTTTATCACACGCTCTCCCAGAGCGCGTCTCCTTTGTAAGTTTTACATCCATTTGTGCTGTCAGGCTAATGTCTGTTTCCTCCACGGACTGGGAGAGTCATGCGCATTCCACCCCAGGGGCGCATGGTTTAGAACCATTTGTTGAATGAATAACCTTATTAACCATCCAATCTAAACCCTTAGGAGGTCATCAACTTTACTTAGGGCTGCAGGATGCCTCTACCGCTCATGCATTCATTCAATAAATATTTACTGAGAGAAACCAGGTCCCTGCCTAAATAATTCCAGATGGTTCGAAGATGTTTACATGTAAGTAAATAAAGCCAATAAAGTTCTAGTGAAAAGAGAAGTTTTAGAAAATAACTTTGGACTGTTGGGGGTCTCTATAAGCATAAGACACAAATTTGAAAAGAAAGAGTTACTACATGCATCACATAAAGTTCTTTTTTTTGTTTTGTTTTGCTTTTTGTTGGGGGGGGAGGTGCAGAGGAGAGAGAGAGAGAGAGAGAGAGAGAGAGAGAGAATCCCAAGCAGGCTCAACGCTCAGCAGGGAGCCGGACTCCGGAGTCCATCCCATGACCCTGGGATCATGACCTGAGCTGAAACCAAGAGTCAGATGCCCAACTGACTAAGCCACTCAGGTGCCCCCACATAAAATTCTTAAACCTCTATAAAGCAAAAATAAAGGTAAGAAAAGAAAAACAAATCCATATATATGAGACAGGAGGCTGATTCTTAGAACACACCAAGAAAGCTTATAAACCGAAAGGGGGAAAAACCCACAGAAAAATGGGCAAAGATTATGATAAACTGTTCAGAAATCTTCATAATCTCAGAAATGCAAATTCAACAACAATACAATATCATCTTTCTAACAGAATTGACCAAATGGAAGTGATTGGCAACACCCGGTCTTGCCAAGACTGTAGATAAACAGGAATTTCATTCACATTTATTGGCGGGAATTCTCATGAGCTCTTTGGAGAGCAGTTTGGTAATATCCATTAAATTAACAGCATTCACCTCTTTTAACCCCACGATCTTACCTCCAGGAATTAGTTCAAGGGCACGAGTTTGCATGGCATGTACAAAGTAGAGCGTTGCCACCTTGTAATTGTGAAAAAGAAAAGAGACAAGGCTTTATCAACGGGGAAGGGTTACACTGTGATCACCCCATACAATGAAATCTATACATCTGTTTTGAGGAGTGAGCCCTCTCTCTGGGTACTGACATGGGAAGAGTCCATGATGCATTAAAAGGAAAAAAGCAAGTTTTATTTATTTATTTTATTTTATTTTGAGAGAGAAAGAAGGGGCAGAGATAGAGACTCCCAGGCAGGCTCCTACGGCTAGCACAGAGCCTGATATGGAGCTTGAACTCACAAACCGTGAGATCATGGCCTGAGATGAAATCAAGAGTCGATGGTTAACCCACTGAGCCACCCAGGTGCCCCCAAAAAGCAGGTTTTAAACAGGCATTTCCCATTTTCGGGGGCGGGGGGCGGAATATTGGGTGTATGTGTGTATGAGAGAGAGGTCGCTAGTGATTGCACAGAAAACACGTCCTGAAGGATTTAGCCCAAGTTCATTGCCGCGGGATTGGTTATGGGCAGTTTTTACTTCCTACCTCGTACACTGCCATGGTGTTTGAGTTATTGGTAATGAATCTACCATACTTTTGAGATCCTAGAGAAGAAATAGCACGCACCAAGGTCTGAAGTCAGAAGATGCATCTGGGGAAATACACTGGTCCAAAGGAAGATGGCGGGATGAGATGAAGCCCCTGGGGAAGGCGGTGACAGGTGGCCCACAGTGCCAGCACCATGCTGAGCAGTGCGGGGTTCAGTCTGGGGTTCACACTGGCAGATCCTCCCCGTCTCCATGGACTCCTTTCCTCCACCCACCTTGACCATGGGAGTCTCTCAGGCTCAGCCCTACTTCCCAGTCTCTTTGTCTCTCCCTCTGGGATTTCATCCATGATCCTGGTTATAAAAACCATCGTCAAGGGGCCCCTTCCCACATCTTCTCCCTTGCTGGATCCCCTCTGGCCACAGGCGCAGATGTGGAATTCTAGAAACCAACATCTAATCTAATAGGAATCTCACTCAAACTCAACACATCGAAACCCGCACTTCCGGCTGGTAGCCAGCCTCACTGTCCTGCCTTCATCTCAGGAAATGGTGCCTGCACCACCCAGTGAGTCTCCTTGATTTCCCTCTTTCCTTCCCTGTGGCCCTCTACTCCTACCAATTCCTCAGCAAAGTGGGCCAGTTTCAGCTCCGAAATCAACCTCAGATTGTTCCTTTTGTCTCCTATGACCCTTGCTGCCCCTTGTCTGAAGTTCAGAAATGAGTGAAGAACAAACGTGTTCAGAGCCTCCCATTGGGAGCCAGCCCCCGTGTTCGGCAAAGCCTCAATGGCGGGCAGGGGTGGGAACGGTTTCAAGTGGAAAAGGGGAGGCTTCGGGTGCGCCCAGATGGGAAGCCACTGGCAGGGGAAGTTGGACGGGGACTGACAGACAGGGCATCCCGTGTGATGGGTTAGGGGAGCCTATTCGGCTTTCATTGGTTGGTCCTAAATTGGAAGCAGGGGTGGAAATGAAGGAAGCTAGCGGTTACTGGCCGAGTCCTGGCTGTTTGGGGCTGATTGCTGGAGAGCCTGTGGTTTTGCGTCCTGGGCTGGTTGCTGTAGGTTGCATGTAGGACAGAGCTCTGTTTTTATTGATGGCCCGGCCAGGGTCTGTTAGAATAGCCAGTCCCTCAAAGTGACCATCTCCTCTCTCTCAGAAAACTTCCAGCTGCCCCCACCTTCTGCCTTCTTGCTTGTAGGACCCTGCTTTCCTGTTTCAAGGAAACAGGCCTCTGTGGGGACCAAGCTGTGGGAGAGCTCCTCACAGCTGCTCACAGTCCTCCTCCCGTACTGCCATGGCACGGGAGGAAAATCCAGTCTCCGCCCTACTTCTGCCTGCCTCTCTGTAGAATGCCCTAGCTTCTGGACTTCTGCTCAGTCCCCGAATGCCCAGCTGGTTCCTGCCTCAGGGGCTGCGCACAAGCTGTTCCCCGACCCCCCTATCTCCGCGTGGTGGCCCCTCTTCCCACACTGCTCAGATCAAACACCATCTGTTGGGCCAACCTGTCTGAATTCACGCCCATGGAAATCTACTGAATCATTGTGTATTCTTTTCTCCAAAGCACTTCTCTCTACCTGAGTGTGTCTGGTGCTCTATTGTTCCCTTGTTTCTTGCTTGTCTTCCTCCAGGGGAACATTATCTCCATGAGGGCACGGACTGCATCTGTCCCTTTCCATGCAGGGGGCCAGCGCTGTGCAGAGAGTGAAACCTGCTAAATCCTTAATATGAATCCCTTGAGTAAATGAATGAGTGAATGAATGAATGGAGCAAAGGCAGACAGCCCTGGAGACGTAACCCATGTTCTCTTGTTCTCATCTCCGGGACACACAGCGTATCAGGCCACAGCTTTGGCCACATCTCGCCTCAGAACTCAGGAATCTTGCTGAGGAAGTCAACCTCAGGGCCAGAGGGGGGACTGTTTTGCAAGAGAGCTTCAAGTCATCTTTGGGGGAGGGGTCTATTCTTTTGTTCTGACACATGTCCTTCCAGGACAATTTAGCCTCAAAAAACAGAAGCAGAGACATTTCTGATTTAGCGTCTTTTTTTTAAAGTTTATTTATTTTGAGAGAGAGAGAGCACAAGCAGGGAAGGGGCAGAGAGAGAGGGAAAGAGAGAATCCCAAGCGGACTCCAAGCTATCAGTGTAGAGCCCAACTCGGAGCTCAAAGCCATGAACCATGAGAGACTGACCTGAGCCCAGACCAAGAGTTGGACACTAACCAACTGAGCCACTAGGTGCCCCTGCAGAATGTGTAATTGTGAAAAGTCGTGCTTGCCCAAAGTCAAATAATTAACAAGACTCAATATGAAAAACCGAGTCTCCCTAACTATTGCCTGGGTCTCCTGTAGCAAATATTTTACTTTTTCAATTGATCTTTTGGATTTTTCTCCATACAGCTTAAAATGGCAAGCTTGTGTGGCTGCTGTCTGCCTTTTCAGTTTTAGGATCATTGATTGACTTTACACTGTGCAAAAGAGGACTTAGCCATGTATCTTTCCCTTGTTCTCCACCCCGAAGACAGCTCTTCCCATCCTCCGAGTCCCATTATATTCTAATTTTCCTTAGATTAACTTTCAGTACTTACATTGTTATGACTATGGACATGCTAATCATAGCTGACCCGAACAGTAGCAAATTATCATTAGGTTTCCTTTCTTGAACCATTTTGTTTTCTCTGGAGTTCATTGTTGCCTCATTTTTTTGTTTGGTTGCTTCTCAGCTTCTCTAGATCCCTTACCACTGCTCTATCAGCTTCCCCGCTTCCAAGATTTTATAGCTGTTGTCTCCTCTACTGGAGAGGGAAAAAATATCCCTTTATTGTAGTTCTAGCAAATTCGGGGGAAGGAGTAAAATTAAATGCAAATATTTACTCCCTGTCTATGCTTTTCTTTGGGGGGACTCAAAAATTTTGAATTTTAGAGAGGCCAAATGTATCCTTTCTTTTCTTTGATGATGTCATATTTGTGTGTGTGCACGTGTGTGTGTGTGTTTTAAGTCTAGCTGACAGGGTTTGCTGATGTACTGGATGTGGGGGAAAGAAAGACAAGAATCAAGAACGACTTTATGCTTTTGGTAAAGAAAAGGGCAGGATGGTGATGCCATCTTCTGAGATGGGGGAGACTGTGGGAGAATCAGGTTGAGGGGGTGCAGATCTGTTTGGACACACAGGGTTTGCATTTGTCTGTTAGAAATCCATATGCAGGTGCAGAGAGGCAGGTAGAATTCGGAGCCCAGGGCTGAGGTCAGCACATGGATGAGATAACTGTGTGAGCCCAGAGGAGGGGAGGACCAGGTCCTGCCCTGCCCCAGTGATCTGTGGCTAGAGGTTGGATGACAAAGAAGTCCCGGCAAGGAGACGGAGAAGGCGTAGCCAGTGATGTCTAGTTAAATCTTCTAAACTTCAGTTTCCTTGCAATAAATAGATTCGTAATCAATAGTCTTACCCTGATAAGGTGGCCCTGAGGATCCCGGGCAATGCATTAAAAGTACTCAGGACAGTGCCTTGCATTGTTCAGCATGTGTTAGCTAAAAATCTGCACCTTATCTCTAACCCTTGTAAAGAGTGGCTAAACCTGGCCCACTGGTCTGAGCTAGGAGTTGAGAGTATCAATGGGGAAGGTCTGGAGCCTGTCTCTACTAGGTTGTCTGGGCTCCTGGGACTGACAGAGACACATCGCAGACCAGTAGCTTTGTCAACAGGCTTAGCTCCCAAAGGGGAGGCCCAGACACCCTCAGGGACAGGGCCCTCCTGAAGACTGTGACTAAGGAGGGCAAGTGTTGGCGCCCCACTCAGGTCACGATCTCACAGTTTGTGAGCTTGAGCCCCATGTCTGGCTCTGTGCCAACAGTGCGGAGCCTGCTTGGGATTCTCTCTCTCTCTCCTTCTTTCTCCCAAAGAAAAAAACATTAAAAAGAGGGGTGCCTGGTTGGCTCAGTCGGTTAAGCCTCCGACTTCAGCTCAGGTCAGATCTCACGTTCGTGGGTTCAAGCCCTGCGTCAGGCTCTGTGCTGACAGCAAGCTCAGAGCCTGGAGCCTGCTTCCGGTTCTGTGTCTTCTTCTCTCTCTGCCCCTCCCCCTCTCATGCTCTGTCTCTCTCTGTATCAAAAATAAATAAAACATTAAAAAAAAATTAAAAAAAAAAGAGGAGGGTGAGTATTTCAAATGCTTGTGATTGTGCTATTCAGTAGAAACACCACCTCATTTTATGCTCCTGAGCCTTAAAGTCCCGTCAGTTGCCGAGGCTGTAGGGAACAGGTGTGGGCTCGCTGCACTTTGGCCTCCACGGAGTGGGGAGAAGAATTGCGGGTATGTAAATAATGGTGGGAACCGTACCTTTCAGCAGCCCCCTTCCCTCTAGGCCCTTATCTCCCCCCCCCCCCCCCGCCACCCATCTAGGGGAATAAGAGTATCCGAAACAATGGATTCTTCTCAACTTGTGGTGCCATAATTACCAGGGTGGGTGTGGTGTCTGTGGGTGGGTACAGGTGGCAAAAGGGACATTTTCCAAGTCCGTCTTCTGCCAGGGACTCGGTTAGTGCTGCCTCAATTTCTTATAAACCAGGTCCTCCCAGGATATGACATCCAGCTTGACATATATCTTTTTTTAATTTTTTAATGTTTCTTTATTTATTTTGAGAGAGAGATAGAGAGAGGAAGCAGGGGAAGGACGGAGAGAGAGGGAGACAGAATCCCAAGCAGGCTCTGTACCGTCAGCACAGAGCCTGATGTGGGGCTTGAACCCGCAAACTGTGAGATTATGACTGGAGCCAAAACCAAGAGTCGGACGCTTAACTGACTGAGCCACCCAGGCGCCCCTACACATATCCTGATATTAATCAAGTTGGTTCATTTGGTTCAGTGATGAACCACAAACCTTTTGGAGCACTGAGCCATGAGCAAAGATGGCTTCCCTCAGGTTGATCATGGTCCAGGTCGGGAGAGGTTTGAGGAAACAGGAGCTTGAGGCAGGGATGTCCCTGGATGCTGAAATGCTGGGTGGGGCCCAGCACAGGACTTTGGCAGCTTGGAGGGAGTGAGCAGGGCCAGCCTGGAGGGGAGGGGGGCCCTTCTGGGAAGAGGTCACACTGGAGTCCTGAGTCCTGAGCTGTGAGCGGGACTGTATGAGTAAAAGGTGAAGGGTGATCTCTAGGCGAAGAGTCATTTGAAGATCCTTTGGCTTGTGATTTGGTAGGTCCCGGAGTCGAGGCTACATTTTGGTTATTCCGCAGCTGTGGGAGTGACCCCCTGCCAATCACTTAATTTCTCTGGGTTTAAACCCAAGGAGCCACCAACCCCATCTGGAAGATGGAGACTTCAAGCAGCTAATCCAGGTGAAAGGACTCTGAGGAGCTTTGAAAACAATGGGACAATAGAAAAGGCAGTGCTTTATCATTACCATTAATTCTATAAGGGTGTGGGAAATATCTTGAGGCACTCGGGTCCTAGGAAGCTTTGAATTTGGCATCAGATCTGTGCTGGATTACCTGGAAGCAGACAGCACAGCAAGGGCATTGGAAAATGCAGAGCTCATCTTCACTGAATTTATCTAGAATTGCGCAATTAAAAAATCTAGGGAGGGGCGCCTGGGTGGCTCAGTCAGTCAAGCATCTGAGGCTTGATTTCGGCTCAGGATCCCAGGGGGGTAGGATCGAGCTCTGTGCTGATCGTGGATCTTGCTTAAGATTCTCTCTTTTTCTCTCTCACCCTCTGCCCCTCTCCCCTGCTCACATGCTCTCTCTCTCTCTCTCACTTAAGTTAAAAAGAAAAGAAAGGAATATCCAGGAGGAGAAGCCAGTTTCTTTTCAGCGTACATGCAGATTTTGTCTTTTGTAGTCTTCATTTTATTTGGCTCGTATTAGTGGACACGGGCACCATGATCTTTCAATGCTTTGATCCTGAAAGGGATATTACATTATCTTTAATTTCTAGTCACTTCCTGTCACCTTTTTAAAAAAAATGTTGGGGCGCCTGGGTGGCTCAGCCAGTTAAGTATCCGACTTCGGCTCAGGTCATGATCTCACAGTTTGTGGGTACGAGCCTTGTATCAGATTCTGTGCTTACTGCTGGAGCCTGGAGCCTGCTTCGGATTCTGTATCTCCCTCTCTCTCTGTCTCTCCCCTGCTCGCACTCTGTCTCTCTCTCTGTGTCTCAGAAATAAACAAAACCAAAAAATATTTATTTATCTTTGAGACAGAGAGAGAGAGAGCGCATGAGTGGGGAAGGAGCAGAGAGACAGGGGAACAGCAGATCCGAAGCAGACTCTGAGCTGACAGCAGAGAGCCCAGAGTGGGGCTTGAACTCACAAACTGCGCGATCAGGACCTGAGCTGAGGTCCAATGTTCAACTGACTGAGCCCCCCAGGCGGCCCATATCTGCCACCACCTTTCAAACAACCTGCCAGAAACAGCTGCCGACTCTTGCCTCCCCATTTCATGTTCGTGGTTCACTTTTGCAGGGGGTAATTGGAATTGGAAAATCCTATCAGAGCCACTGTGGGAATGACCGGAACTAATACAGGGTGCCCCCATGTGCCAGGCTCGGAGGCTGAAGGCTTTCCATGCACTGATCACTTAATCCCTGAAACAGTCCTACCCAGGCATTTACACAGGAGAAAGTAGAGGCTCAGAGAGATAAAGTGACTTGGCTAAGGTCACGTTATGAACGAGGGGCAGAAACGGAATTTAAACTCAGGTCTGGCCTCATTCCACAGTGCTGGCCCTTGACCTGGCCCTTGACCATCCCTCCTGCTGCCTCACGCAGGCTAGAATCAGATCCCGGGGCAAAGACATGATCTCATTCTGACTCTTCCCTTTCTGGAACTAGATGACAATCACATGGGGCCTCCTCTACGTCCAAATCTGCATTACCAGATCCTCCGCTCAGGTTATTTTCACATAGGCGTGTAATATACGTGAGTATCCATTTACTAGGAAAGGGAGTTTCTTTCAGGACCCAATAGGGTAGTTCAGTGCTGATCAGGAAATTCAGTCTTGCAAAAGCAAAACAGTATTCTTAAATTATTGACGTTTCCTTGTTCTGTGATTTTTGCAAAGTTCCCGATGATTCATGCAACAGCGATTTATTTAGCACCTACTAGGTACCATGTGCTGGTGTAAGTGCAAGGGTTATAGGAACGGGCACCACAGCTGGATAAAGGAGGAAACAAATCCATAAACCAACCGGGTTTATCACAAATAGTGATAAGGCCAAGGAAGGACACAAACAGGGCAGCATGACACAGTGGCAAGGGGTGGGGGTGGCCTCTCAGTGTTCCCAGGCAGGCTCAGCCAAGAGGAGGCAAAGGCAGCAGGGGTGAAGGCTGGAAGGAAGAGAGGCCGGGCATTCCTCCCCTCTGCCTCACAGCTTGGGCGCCTTGTTCCCAGCAGGAGCCGCGCCCTGTGCTTGCAAGTCCTTCGGGGCTGTCCCCTCCCGCATGGCTCAGAGAGCACTGTTTCTCCCCCACCGCTACCCCCCCGCCCCTTCTGCACGGGACTCCTCACCCCTCCCTAGCACTGCTTGTCTCTGGGTGCCCCAGCATCCTTGTTTGCTCCTTTAACTTTGTAAGTGACTCCTTCTTTGAGGTCAATTGAACCATCTGAGTGAATTTTGCTTCTTGCCAGATGTGGTACAGAGACGCACTTTCCCTTCTGCCATTTTTTTCTTTTTTCTTTTCTTTCTCTTTCTTTCTTCCTTTCTTCCTTCCTTTCTTTCTTTCTTTCTTTCTTTCTTTCTTTCTTTCTTTCTTTCTTTCTTTCTTTCTTTCTTCCTCTCTCCTTCCTCCTTTCCTCCCTTCTTTCTTCCCTTTCTTTCTTTCTGTTTTTTAAAAAAATTTTTTTAACATTTATTATTTTTGAGAGACAGATCATGAGCAGGGGAGGGGCAGAGAGAGCGGGAGACACAAAATTGGAAACAGACTCCAGGCTCTGAGCTGTCAGCACAGAGCCTGATGTGGGGCTCGAACCCACCAACTGTGAGATCATGACCTGAGCAGAAGTGAAACACTCCACTGACTGAGCTACCCAGGTACCCTCTTTCTTTCTTTCTTTCTCTTTCTTTCTTTCTTTCTTCTTTCTCCTTCCATCTCCCCTTCCTTCCTCACTTCCTTTCTTCTTTCCTTCCTTCCTGAAGGGATACATGTTTGTGCATGAATGAAAGTAACAGGGCAGAAAGGGAGAAGACGGTGATGCAGAAAGAAGAGGGGACTTGCTGGAGTGGAGGCCTCAAGCCCGCTAGAGGGGATGGATCCCAAGGCACCCCCTCTGTGGTTCCGGGAGGAAAGGCGGGGCGCTGGTAGATTTGGTCTGCCGGCTGCCACTTTCTCAATGAACGATGAGCCAAGAACATTCGCTGAGGAGCGCGAGGTAATTTGTGGAGACAGAAGAAAGCATGAAATAGCCATCTCTGAGAATCGGAAAATAAGCTCTCTAGGAAAGGTTGGTAGGCTTGCCAGGCGTGAGAAGTGCCAATTTGAGGTTTGTGGTCATGAATTTAAAGAGCAACCAGTCAGCAGAGCTGTGTTTTCTCCAATATCGCTCAGCCGCTCTGGCGCAGGCCTGGAGAAGGTGGAGGGCTGTTTCACAAGGGCTGGGACTTGGCCAGGGTCATGCAGGGGAAAGAGGGGTGAGTTCCTGGAGGCGGCCAGCTAGGGAGGGATAGCCATGATGGAGCGTGGGATCTAGCTGGGGTAAGGAGGGAAGGAAGGCCCCGGGCAGGGGGTAGAAGGACCGGTGATTCTGAAAACAGATGCAAGGTTGTGCCGAGGCACTGGGGCTGGGGCAGAAGCAGGAGCCTGCAGCGGAAGGGGTGGAGTGTGCGGGAGATTGCTACCAGAGACCACAGGATGGGGAGCGCGCCCGGGGGACCTCGGAAGGGCAAGGATTTGAAGGTGGAAGAGAGTCGTGGGGCACCTGGGTGGCTCAGTTGGTTAAGCGTCCAACTCTTGGTTGAGGCTCTGGTCACGATCTCACAGTTCACAGTTTCGAGTCCCACATCGGGCTCTGTGCCGACAGTGCAGAGCCTGCTTGGGATTCTCTCTCCTTCCCTCTCTCTCTCTGCCCCTCCCCTGCTTGCCCTTTCTCTCTCAAAATAAGTAAACTTAAAAAAATATGTAAAAGAAAGTGGAGGAGAGTACATGGTTTGGGAGAGGTGAATGGGAGGGAAGAGGGTACCCACATCACCTCCTGCCTTCCCTGGGTGGGTTTCTCTTTGCCAGATTGCCTGAAAAAGCAGGCGGTGACTTGAGTGACTTCCGTTTCCGGGCTGAGAAGGACACTTTTCAACTTGGCTCCTGCTTGTGACCTGACCCAGAGCAGTTTTTGAGCACACGGTGTGGATGGCCATGACTTCTTCTAGAGGGAGCACCTAAGGCCACACAGGGGTCAGTGTTCCCCAGAGAGGTTCTGGTTTCTTTGCCTATAAAATGCAATCTGTTATTTGTTCATTAAATAACAGACGAAGCACTGTTGTGTGCCAGGTTAATTTAATTTGATTTATTTCATTTTATGTTTATTTATTTGAGAGAGTGCAAGCAGGAGAGGGGCAGCAAGAGGGAGACAGAGGATCTGAAGTGAGCTCTGCACTGACAGGCTGACAGCAGCGAGCAGGGCTTGAACTCACAGACAGCGAGATCATGACCCGAGCCAATGTCAGATGCTCAACTGACTGAGCCACCCAGGCACTCCTATTTATTTATTTTGAGAGACAGACAGCTCAGGCATGAGGCCATGTGAGTGGGGGAGGGGCAGAGGGAGAAAGAGACAGAGAGGATCTTAAGCAGCTCCACGCCCAACGTGGGGCTTGATCTCATGACTATGAGATCATGAGCTGAGTCAAAATCAAGAGTCAGACGCTTAACTGACTGAGCCAGACAGGTGCCCATAGGCCTATTTCCTTACCCTGGAGGGACAGATTATTATACTCATTTTTATAGATGAGGGAATACAAGCTCAGGGAGGTGACAAACTTTCCCAAGGTCACATAGAATCTATCTGGAGTCCAAGAAGTCTCATTGTCCACTCAAGGAAACAGGCAAGGGAAAAAACAAAAATACGTGGTATGTGCAAAGGTCTGTGGGCATTTGGAAGTTACAAGGATTGATTATGGGGGTGCCTGGATGGCTCAGTTGGTTAATCATCTGATTCTTCTGTTTATTTACTTTTTTAATGTTTATTTATTTTTGAGAGAGAGACAGAGAGACAGAGAGAGAGAGAGACAGAGTGTGGGTGGGGGAGGGGCAGAGAGAGAAGAAGACACAGAATCCAAAGCAGGCTCCAGGTTCTGAGCTGTCAGCAGACAGGGCTTGAACCCACCAACTGTGAAATCATGACTCAAGCTGAAGCTGGACGCTTAACTGATTGAGCCACTCAGGCGCCCCTTGTCTGATTCACTTTTGGCTCAGGTCATGATCTTGAGGGTCGTGAGTTCCAGCTCCACATCGGGTTCTACACTGACAGTGTGGAACCTGCTTGGGATCTTCTTATTTTTCCTCGCTTCCCCACCCTCAGGAAAAAAAAAGGCTGATTCGGTTGTGAGAAAGGGGTGAGGGGCTCGTCAGCCTGATCCACATACAGGATGAATGGAAATGTATGTAGGGGAGGTGGACAGGAAGGATCGGAGGCAGAAGTGACAGCCTGAGCAAGGTCCCTGTGACACGACACTCCACGGCGTAACCCACGAGTGTTGAATAAAAGTGGTCAGGACCAACAGCGAAGCAGGGTTCCTAAGCTTGTCAACAGCCCTGTGGTCCACGGACAAGCTTGCAGAGGCCCCGCAAACCCCATGAAGTTGTATCACAATTGTGTGTGTGTGTGTGTTACTCTTTCCCAGACACACACTTTTTATTTTCATCAGATTCTTAGAGCTGGGACGTTGACCTGAAAAAGCCTTGAGGGGCACATGAACCTGGACAGTCAGCAGGGCCTGGGCATGAAGGGCTGTGTGGGCCTTGTTTCAGGAAGTCATACTTCACCCTGAGGTCAGCGGGGAACCCACGGGTTTTCTAGCTGGCGAGCGACCCGGGCGAGGCCTCCGGAAGAGAGCACAGGTTACTGTGGGCTTTCCTTTCAAAGGAGAGTCTTTTCAAAAACTATAAAGCGATGTAACATTTACTGCTCTGTTCCCCGAGTCTAGCATGAGGTAAGCACATTTCAGGGGCTCACTGAATATTTGATGAATGAATGAATGAGCACAGGTAACATATTATAGGTGTTCATCTCTCCAGAGCGACTCCATACATTTCCTGGATAATTTAAGAGGAAATCAAGGAAAGCAAAGCTTCTCCTGGACCGCCCCTAGGTTCTTAAAGAAACCTGCCACCTGTCAGTCCTGGGGTGGGGGTGAGAAATGGGGAGAGTAGGCGTGGCCACACCTGACTGCAGGGTACGGTGCCTCTGACCATGTCCTGCAGTCTCTTTGGGGGGACAGAGGCCAAGATGGTCCAGATCATTTCTTTCCTCCTTCCATCTTCAACCCATCAGCTGTCAGGCATCCACTCTATTTCCTCTGTCTCCTCCTCGCCCACCTGCTCTTGTGAACTCACTTGGGCCACTTTGGCAGTCTCAAAACCAGTGGCCCTGCTTTTGCCTCTGCCTCTCTAACATCCACTCTTCATGTGGTGGCCAGAGAGATCTTTGGAACACTTATAATTGTCAGGAGTGTGGCTTTCTTCCCATGTACTTAGAGAGCTATGCTTCTCAAACTTTAACATACATTCAAGTCACATGGGGATCTTGCTGAAAATCCAGGCTGCGATTCAGTTGATCTGGGGGCAGGGCTGGAGATCTTGCACGACTCAGGAGCTCCCTGGCGATGCGGGAATCTTGGGACCATATTAACAGAGACGTAGAGAAAAATCCAAACTTCCTGCCCAAGTCCTTTCCAGCAAGCCACCCCGTCCTCTGCACCCCTGCTCTTCTTTCCCTGTGCTGTAGCCACACTGGCCTTCATTCTATTCCTGGAGCGCTCCGAGTTGTTCCTGCCTCAGGACATTTGCACGTGATGTTCCCACTGCCTAGAACGCTCCCTTCCCGGAGCTCCACGTGGCTTGCACCTCCTCTTTATTTAGATCTTAGTTCAAGATCAGTCAGAGAGTACTTCTCTGACCACTTGAGCTAAAGAAACACCTCGTACCCTGGGGACTTGCTAGCTCCTCCCCCCTCACAACATTTACCTGTCTTCAAATTTACCCTGGCGGTGGTATATTTGTTGACTTGTTAACTTCTTGTCTCCACTCTCAGGTTTGTGCCATGTGAATAAAAGCTTGATTTCCTTCTCCTGGCCTATCCCAGAGCCTGGCTTGAGGCAGGTGCCCTTCTCGTGCTCTCTGGGGCTAGGCAAGAACATGCCTGCGCGGCTGCTGTGGTGCCGAAACGCACGCAGGGTTGTGCAAGCTTCGAAGGCTTCGGGGCAGAGGGGAGGGCGGAGGGAAGGGGTGAACTCTCGGTCCTGAGCATGCCACACAAATGTCTCAAGGGTCTGGAGGTGAAGTTCAACCCAAGAAGCAGCACATAATGGACGAATTCATCGAAGTAGGAGACACTCTGGAGGGTGGGGGAGGAAAGTAAGCAACACTAGTTAACTGAGGCTCTTGGGACCGGGCCTGCGCGCAGTATTTCACCCATAAATACAAATAAATACGTCAAACCCTTACTCTGCGACCATCGCTTTGCAGAATTCTCTCTGTTCTTCCTCACAACACGTGCTCTCCCTCTTGCAGATGAGGAGAAAGGAAAGAGAAGGCTCGCTCAGGGTCATACGGCCCGTTCAGGGACAGAACGGAGAACCCCACTCACTGTCCCGTCTTCGCCTGCTCTTTACTGTGCCCTCGCACCTGTTACCACCTGCCATACTGGGCATTCTATTCATTTATTTAGGATGTGTCCTCTCTCCCCAGAATATAAATTCCTGGAGGACAAGTGTTATTTTGTTTTGCCCACTCCTGTTTCCTGGAGCTCAAAATAGGATTTAAGATTTGAGGAATACTTCCTGAATGCTAAAGGGATGAATGAAGGGATTATTTTTAAAGCCTTGCTTTCCGAATCTCTAAGAGGCAGTGGTGTAAAAGTGTGGCCGACAGACACCGGGACCTGGCTGGAGAGGGCCGCAGTGTCTCAAGGAGGAAAGCTGTGGCTTACTGAATGGTCACAGGGCAGACCATGTCCGCAGAAGAGGGACTGACCGGCCACACGGAGCCTGCCCAGAAGCAGGGGTTTGTCCAGTCTCCAGCCCTCACACTGCTCCCAGGCTGGCAGTCACTCCTCTCTGGCTGCGGGCTTCCTACATAAAAGGACCCTGGGGGGAAAATGTGTCAATCAGGCCCCAGTGGCAATTACAGCTTGATGTAAATGCATAAATAGGCACTTACCAGGAAACCTCTTGTGAATTGAGTTAGAAGTGAGTCATTTACTCAAGTCTGACAGCTCTGGCTACCAAACAGAGACCGTGAACCAGCCAGGACACGCTATGGACGGTCCCTTGAGATAGTTCCCTGGGCCCACTGACCTTCCTCTGCACCAACCTTTTTATTTTATTATTATTTTAAATGTTTATTTATTTTTTGAGATAGGGAGGGGCAGAGAGAGGGAGACAGAATCTGAAACAGGTTCCAGGCTCTGAGCTGTTAGCACAGAACCTAACGCGGGGCTCGAACTCTGGAAAGCGAGATCATGACCTGAGCCGAAGTGGGATGCTTAACCCACTGAGCCACCCAGGTGCCCTACACCAACCTTTTTAGTTTTTTAATTTTATTTTTGAGAGAGAGACAGAATGCAAGCAGGGGAGGGGCACAGAGAGAAAGGGAGACACAGAATCTGAAGCTGGCTCCAGGCTCTGAGCTGTCAGCACAGTCCCTGACATGGGGCTGGAACTCACAGACTGCGAGATCATGACCTGAGCCCAAGTCAGGTGCTCAACTAACTGAACCACCCAGGCGCCCCAGGATCAACCTTTTTAAAGTTCAGGCTCCCAGACCCTGCAGCATCAGCCTCACTGAGAACTTGTTAGAAATGCAAATTCTCCAGCCCCACCCTCCAGCTGCTGAATCAGAAGCCTTGAGTGTGGGGTCCATCACTCTTCGTGTACACAAGCGTGTCAGGAGATTCTGATTCACAGTCAAGTTTGAGAACAACCGTTACACAGTCTCAATTTGGGGGCAATTACTATTCCTGCAGGGGCCATGGACTGGGCTAAGGTAACAGGGTTGGGGGCTTCACAGATACAGTACACGGGGTCCTGTTTTAAATTAAGTGGGGGATTGGATTAGTGATTCTTGGTGGGAAGGGTCAAGAGTTAGGGAAGAAGCCCCTTGTGTTTCAGAAAATCTTTAGAGGAGGGGTTAGTTTGCAAACGCACATTTTAAAGTTATAGTTTTGTATTTTAGTTTTGAAATTTCAAATGACATTAAAGGAAGGCTTAAAAACTTTAAAAAATGTTTATTTATTTTTGAGGGAGATGGAGACAGAGCGTGAGCTGGGAAAGAGCAGAGAGAGAGGGAGACACAGAATCTGAAGCAGGCTCCAGGCTCTGAGGAGCCCGACTCTGGGCTCGAACTCAGGAGCCATGAGATCATGACTTGAGCTGAAGTCACATGCTTAACTGACTGAGCCATTTAGAGCCCCAAGGAAGGTTTAATATCAACTGCCACTCAGTACTGTGTGTAAAGTTCAGGTAGGAATACAATACTTGGACACTATCTCCTGTTCAATCCTCCTTCTTCTTCTTCTTCTTCAAAAAAGGGGTGGGGTGGGAGGAGAAAGAGGCAGACATAAAGAAAGTGCTCATTTCTCTGAAATGGCCTGAAAGACAGAAGAAACGCAGCCTAGCATGTGCCTGAAGAATTCAAGACATGGGTCGCACAACTTTACTGAGCTCCTACTGTGGGCCCTGTGTTGCGTTTGGCTCTAGGAAGAGGACACAAAGATAAATTATTTAGCCACTTCTGCAGTCAAGGTGCTTCCATTCTAAGAGATATTTCTTCTGGTTAGCTGATGCTGGAAGTACGCATGGTGTGCTTTTGATGAAGAGTCCCCGCTTTTCAGTTCAGCCAACTAACGGGACACACCGGTACCGGCAGGAGGTGGGAGGGGAGGATGGGGGGATGGGTCGCGGCCTGAATGCCGAATTAAGAGGCAAAGAAAATACAAAGGCACGGCGCACACACGTCCGTAGCGGTATTGCGCTCGTGGCCACAACTAACGTCTGGTGCCACGGTTAGGAGATCTGAGGTTGGTCAGTAACAATTACGAGCATTTATCTAGTGATTACACGTGTCAGTGATTAATTTAACTCATTCTTTATACGAGCCCTAGAAAATAAGCACTACTATCACTCAATTTTTACTGATGAGAAAACTCGGGCGGAGGTGAGCCCACAGCTCAGCCGTCACACAGATAGGTAGAGTGTGAATTTGAACCCAGGTTGTCTGTTCTAGAGCGCCCCAAGTGACAAGTCGGTGAGTCACCCCGGGCGTCTGGACTGGCCTGCTGTGTTGGGGTGGCAGAGGGACTGGATACTTAGTTTGATGGGTAAATATGATCCTGAAGAAAGCTCTGACGTCTTTCTCCACGCCCCAACATTCCCTTCGGCGAAGACAATCGAGAGTCCAAGCTCCGCGAACCAGCCGGAGGACAAATACTTTAGGCCCCTTCCCACTAGATGGCGACCCCCAAACCAACACAGAAATTCAGGAACCTCCACTGTCACCAGCTTCCAGGGTTCGGCTGCCGCGGCAGAAAAGCAGGAAGCGCACCCTCCTCGCGCCCAGGCCCCCACCCCAACTCCGGCCCCTGCCCCGCCCCATCCGGGGGTCGTGGGAAGCCCCTAGGCGGGAGGCAGGCGTGGAGGGGGCGGGGAGACGAGGCCGCCCCCAGGTTCTGGGCGCCGGGGGGAGAAGCTGGCGCGCAGCGGCCACTCCCGGAGCGCAGGGGCGGGGCTCCCCTGCACGGCCGGAGCCCCGCGGCCAAGGGATAAGGCCAAGCCCTTCGGACGCTGGGCCCGGACGCGGGCCCCGAGGGCGCGGGCCAGGCGGCAGGTGCGCGGCGCGGACTACAAGTCCCAGCATGCCCATCTACCCTGACCCGGCCCCCGCTGCCGCTTAAAAGCTCCAGGAGCCGCAGCCGTCGGGTCGCCGCGGCTTTCGCTTTGCCGCCGCGGCTGGGCGGGCGGGAGCGGCGGGCTGGGCGGCCGGCAGTCCTAGTGTCCGGGCTCTGGCGGCGCCGAGGGGCGCTCTTCGTCCGGTCCTCCCCGCGCACGGGTTCACCCGCGTTCCCGGGCTCCCCCGCCTCGGCAACCCCGCGGCCCCGATGCCGAGGCATGGATAGAGCGGCGCTGCGCGCGGCGGCGATGGGGGAGAAGAAGGAGGGCCGCGGCGGGGGGGCTGCGGCGGCTGCGGACGGGGGCCCCGGGGCCGCGGCCAGCCGGGCGCTGCAGCAGTGCGGGCAGCTCCAGAAGCTCATTGACATCTCCATCGGCAGCCTGCGCGGGCTGCGCACCAAGTGCGCGGTGTCCAACGACCTCACCCAGCAGGAGATCCGGACGCTGGAGGTAAGGGGGCCGCGCGGCCCGGGGAGCGGCCCCCTCAGCCCCTCCCGCGATGCCCTAGGGCGCTCCTTCCCGGATGCAGCCTGGAGCGTGCGTCGCCCCTTGGAGGCTTCCTCTCCCTCCTCCAGACGCTGTCGCGGCAGCCTGGGGACCCAGGAGCAGCCCCTCACCTTGGGCGGATTTGGGGGGAGGGGCGAGTGGGACCCGGGGTGGAGGCTCCAGGAGCCCGTGGGCGGGGTGGGCTGCGCGCGGGCATCCCCTGCCTCCCCATTGCCGCCCCCGCCCAGTTTGCGGGGTCGCAGGACTCATTCTCCCCCTGAGTCACACGCTGGACTTTTCCCTGTGTGACAGGCGAGCAGCCGTGGGCCGGGGTGATGGGGAGTAGACCGGTGGGGGGGGGGGGCCCGAAGTGTGATCACAGGCCCGCCATTCTCTGTCTTTCCCTCACGCCCCAGACTCCGGCTTGTTCCTTTCTTTCCTCTCCTCCGGGATTTTTGTCTGCCGCTTTTCAAAACGTGTTTGCTGAAACTGCATATTTATTGCTCAGGCATTTGATGCTTTCCTTTCGCACAGCCCCAGCCTTTCACGGCCCAAAATATAATTGCCCACCGATTCCCCCACTCCTCCTCAAACATTGGATTTTGGTTTAGGAAGGATTATGCTGGGGCACAACGCCTTTGATAGGAAGATGACACTATTTAAGGGGTGCTGGGGGGGAGTCTGGGGTGTAAAGAAATACAATATGCAGGCCCTCCGCCTTCAAATTATAGCGGGGATGTGCAGTATTAAAAGGATTTGGAAGAACTAGTCAAAGAGGTGGTTAGGTTCTCAGAAGGGGGGAGGGGGGAGACCAGAGGGAAACTAGTGCCTGGGTTCCCAACTAGTTTTTGTCCTGAGACTGGAAAGACTGTAACATTCCAGGGACCACTTCACTGCTACCCAGACTTGAAGAGGTGGCCCCTTTCCACCTCTGTGGCACGTCTGGCCTTCTGCTGATCTCGGGATGTTTTGTCCTAGGAGGACCTTGATTTCTCAACCTAACAACCCTCTCCCCACCCCTTTATTGCTCGTGGGCTCTGCCAGCTCTCCTAAGCCCATCAGAAGCCCAAGTCCCTGTTTGATCCACAATGTTTGAGGGTGACTTCTCTCCCGCAGTTTTGTTTTCTTCAAAGCTGCAAAACCAGGGATGTTGGGAGCAAAGCATCTCATGAGTGCCGGCTATTCTTATTTTTGTTACAGTTGCTATAGCAGGACTGACCAGGGCTTTGCTTCAAAAACCAACCAGGCACCAGCGACACCCCCCGGCCCCCAAGCTGTCCCTTCTTTCCTGCGTGCTGCTGTTTTCCAAGTGGTGAGGGAAACTGGTTTTTTCTTGAACACAGCTGAATGTGTTTGCCCAGCAAAGTTCAGTGTTTGACCCGACACAATAGGGGGCCTGTGCGGCTCTGTTGCGGGAGGCGGGATCATCGGCCGGCAGCATGCAGGCTGCTTGGACTGTTGTGTTACCAAGATGAGGGAAAGTTCTCTGTGTTGACCTCTCTTGGATTGTCCCCATGGTGCCCTCAAGAGCTCCTGACTCCCGGAGTAGACCCCGAGGACCCTGTACTGTTCATCCTCTGGAAATGGTTCTCTGCCCTCTAGGTGCCCTGATTTTGCGAGAGTCATTCATTTTAACAAAGGTATGCCTTTGCGACACCCCAAAGCATCGCTGTTTAGGTCTGTGAGCTGTGTTTCAGTGGCCTCCCTCCCCGGGGTTTATTTGATGATGGCCTCTGACAGCCAGAAAACCCACTCAGAGGCCCAAAGGGAATTTGTGGTGTAAGTGCCAATCAGTACTCAGCCCCCTGTTCTCTCCATTGGATTTGGGTTCACCCTACTCTGAGAAAAGGCAGGACCTGGTTTGGTTTTTTGCGAATGGGAATTTAGACCTCAGAAACAGTTCCTTAAAGCTGCCTCCAGCTAATTTGAACGCCTCTCTTGGCCCTGGAGGCCTTAGCCTCCTAACCTGCACAGGGAGGTTAGGGCCGATCTCCGTAAGCCCTTGAGGCTCTACATTCTGTGGTTTGGTGAAGGGGCCTCATGGGGTTAAACCAAACGTTTGTTACACATGCCCCTGTTTAAAAACAGTTGTAAAATCCAGATTTACGAAACCGATAAAACAGGGGGGAAGTGTATAAGTCAAAGAATTCTGCTGATGGGGACAGTGTGGCAGACAGCTTTCAATTCAGCCCCGGGGGTGAGGGGGATAGTGGTCTGTCTGTATGACCCTAGGCCAGTCCCGCGACTTCGGAACCTCAACCTCATCTGTAAAGTGGGGATGAGATGGCATAACCCTGCAGTGTTGTGAGCCTGTAAGTTTGTGTCCTGCTACCAAAAGATTCTGCTTATAAACTTTCCCTGGTGAGGGTCCAGTGGCATTCATGCCACAGGCCACCTTTAGGGGTAGGTACTTCTCTAGAGCTAGGTCTTGTCTGCCTAGAGGCAATGCTGGATTCCTGGCTTTTGAAGAAAGGGGCTCCCCAGAGGTCTCGGCTTTTGCAACCGCACCAGACTTCTCCCAGGATCTTAGGAACCCCAACCCACTCTGGCCTTCATTAAAAAAATTTTTTTTTTAACATTTATTCATTTTTGAGAGTGAGAGAGACAGAGCATGAGTGGAGAGGGGCAGAGAGAGGGAGACACAGAAGCTGAAGCAGGCTCCAGGCTTTGAGTTGTCGGCACAGAGCCCACCATGGGGCTCGAACCCATGAGCCGTGAGATCATGACCTAAGCTGCAGTAGGATGCTTAACTGACTGAGCCTCCCAGGTGCCCCTGCTTTCATTAAATATACACTCACTGGGAGAAACACGTGGGATGTGCCTCAAGGCCCCTGACGTGGGCGTAGCTGCTGGTCCCCGAGATCACAGGCTGTGATGATTTTCAGGGGGCAGCTTGTCTGGCTGGCCTTGTGATGACTTTTCTCTGTGTAGTTGTCCAGGTTGGATTCAGAGGAGTGGAAGGAGCGGGAGTTTAATGTTTGCTGTACCTGCTAGCATGCTGGAAGCTTCTCAGGCTCCTAATATTTCCTGGAAATCCACCAACCTTCACCACACAATTTTTTCTCTCTAGGTGGGGAGGGCGGGTGACAGAATCTTGAACTCAGAGTCTGAATTTGTAAACAAAAAGTTGTGAGGCTACTTCATCCTAGCAGAACCCCACGCCCTGCCTCTGACAGACTCTCCTAGGGGGCCTGAGAACTCCACCGAGGCAGGATAGAATGTTCTTGTTCCCAGATGTGCTCACGTAGGGACACCTGGCTGGCCTCGCAGCTGGGCTGGAGCCCCCTGCAAGTTCATTCCCTCATTTATTCATGCTTTGTGGGCTGAGTCTGTGCTGAGCTCCGAGGAGACAGCAGTGCCTCGTGCAGATTCACCAGTGGCATTGTAACTTTGCCCTCCTCTGCCAGCCTGCCAGTACTTTCCAGAACAGGCCAAGGCATACTAAGTCTCTCCGCCTTGTGCTCTTAAAAAATTTTTTTTTAATGTTTATTAATTTTTGAGAGAGAGACAGGGGATGAGGCGGGGAAGGGCAGAGAGGGAGAGGGGAGACGACATAGAATCCAAAGCAGGCTCCAGGCTCTGAGCCGTCAGCACAGAGCCCAACGCTCAAACTCACTGACCGCGAGATTATGACTAGAGCCAAAGTCAGACGCCACCCAGGCGCCTCCTCTACCTTGTGCTCTTATAGAGAGACTCCTCCCTATGCAAGCTCATTTGGAGAAAGAAGCTCCCAGGGACCTTGACCATGGGCCTTGATCGGGAGGGGACCTTGGGGAGCTGTGATAAGTACAGTCTGCCCTTCGCCACTTCTCTGAGTTGCCCTGGAGCCAGGAGGCACCCAGGGGAGACGCTGCTGCTCCTCCTCGGAAGGTCAGCGGGGCTTGCTGTTTACCCAGTTTGATGGTGACGGAGGTCAGAACCCTGCTGTGTGGAGTACCGAGTTCTCCCCCACCACCACTATGGTCCCTGTCCAACCTCCTCCCCAACATCAGGCCCTCCAGGCTCGTGTGAACATCCTTTCACTCAGCCTTGGTCAAGACTGGCTTGCCTGCAGGGCTAGCTGCAGCCGCCCTGGTGAGGATCCCGAGGTACGCAGGACGCTCTCCTGGTCTTCGGGGAAACTTGAACCCTAGCTGGGAACCAGGCAGGTGAACCATTGCGACTCCAAGAACATGGCTTGCCAAGTGCTCCAGGATCGGGAATGTGCCGGAACGGTGGGCCAGTCTAGCTTTCTGTTTTTGTGGGAAACATTCCTATAGTCCTGGTGTCCCAAATGACCTTGCTGGCAGAACTGAGGGCACGAGCTGGGTTTCCCTTTCCCTGCCAGCCACTGCTTCGGAGTGTGGTGCAGTCTCCTGCTCCCTTGTCAGGGCTCCGGCCTCCCTCCCACTGGAGGTGTTAACCCTGGCCATGGCTGAAGGGATGCAGAGATGGACCACTGCCTCCTTGGTGTCTGCTTTTGCTTTGGCCACTTTATCCTTGATGGACCTTGCCACCTGAGGTCCTCCGGGGTGGCCTGGGGAGGGGCCTGCACTTCTCTTCACTCCTTTCTCACCAAAAAAGGTGCTCTGTCCTCCCAGGGAGGGGCACTGAGGAGGGGCGGGTGGTGCTGGAGGAAAGCCTCACCGCAGCCGTGGCCCAGTTTAGTGAGTGTGGTCTGCTGTCTGGGGACAACCGGAGTGCCTCCATCCTGTCTGGGTTGGCCCCACGTCAAGGGGGCTGCGCTCCCCACCACAGGTCTTCTCCCACCTGCTGGCTTTGCCCTGGAGAGGGACTGAGAAGGCCCTGGTCCTTGGGGGCTGTGTCTGTGATGGGGGGGTGGGGCATAGTAGCAAAACCGGCGACCGAGTCTGTCTAAGCTGTGCTTTTTAAAGAGTATATGTCTTTTGGGGTGCCTGGGTGGCCCAGTCGGTTGAATGTCCAACTTCGGCTCGGGTCATGATCTCACAGCTTATGAGTTCGAGCCCCGCGTCAGAGCCCAGAGCCTGCTTCGGATTCTGTGTCTCCCTCTCTCTCTGCCCCTTCCCTGCTTGCACTCTGTCTCTCTCTCTCTCAAAAATAAATATTAAAAAATAAAAATAAAAAAATAAAAGTATACATCTTTCAGAATAGATGGAGTCTTCTCTTATGTTCAGTCTGAAAAGAAAGCCACGTAGGTGCCTTTGGGGTCATGGGCATGGCCTTCGGGCCCATGAGGGCGGTCGTGGGACGCAAACTTTCTTCTTGTTCACCTGTTCTGTATCTTGCATGATGCCCCTTGCCCTCTGTCGCCCCGTTTAACTCTCACAAGAACCTTAGGAGAGTTTATCCTCCTTTTGCAGATGAAGACCTTATAGCCCAGAGGGATTAAGAGGACTTCGTGAGTCGGTGACCGAACCGGGGTTGGCTGGGTTTCAGAACCTACGTTCTGAACCTTGCAGCCACCTCTAGCAGCCCTGGTGGGGGTTGGAATCAGGATCCTGGCTGCTGAGGTCAAGGGTGTGGCTGAAATAGAAAAGGGCAGCCTGGGTGTTTGGTGGCTCAGTTCTTGAAGATTGGGCCCTACTGGTGGCCCACCCCAGGCTGTGCAGGCTCTGAATTTGGGCTCGAGGCTGCTTCCCTAACGTGCTGCCCAGCACATCCTCAAAGATGGGCCTTTGTCAACAAACTCTGACGCAACCAGTCTGTGTCGGTGTCACTCTGAGAAATGAGAAGCTACCTAGAGATCAACTTGCTCATAATTTTTTTAATGGATACCTGCCTTATTCTTTCTGAATAATCCCTCTGAGAAGCAGTATATTCTTTAGCTTTCTACTTTGTAAAAAAAATATTTCCGAATACACATCATGATCGGGGTCCAGTGTGAAAAAGAAAACACAGATGAACACAAGAAAAAAACCCACCCCCATCATGCCAGCTCTTGGATCTGGTTAATTCTTATTAACATTTTCCTGTATATTCTCCCAGTGTTTTTAGTCCTCTGCATTGGCACACAGATGTACACATAGATACTTGTGGTGCATACTATGTGCGTTGCCTTGTAAGTGTCTTCTGTTTACATCGACACACTTGGACATGCATTGTCACTGTCGGTGGCTGCATCACATGGTTACACCATAAATTCATCGAACTACTCGTCCCCCTGTTGGCCATTCAGGCTCTTTCCAAGTCATGCTGTTATAAATCATACTGCAGCATCTCTTCCTAGGAGGAGAATTTGCTAGTGGTAACACACGTAATCATAATCCTATTCTTTAGAATCTTTAGGGCATAATCTGTTCCCCCTTTCCCAGCATGAATGCCAGGACTTCTGAAACGGCAGCCTTTATGCAGTTGCCCTTCTCCCACTTCATCTGCATCTCCCCTGAGGCCCGGAAGTGTAAACAGGAGACAGGACAGGGTCCCTGAGGCTGATGTTCTGGGGTGTGTGTCAAGGACTGTGGTTTCTGGTTTTGTGGTTGCCTGCAGCAAAGTTGGAAGGGGGCTTGGGCTAACCAATTAGAAGAAGGACCTTTCCTTGCTCCGAGACAGCAGCAGATGGGGTGCTGGGTGTTAGGGCTTTCTGTGTCCAGGGCCTCGTTGCCCCTGGGCAGGGCACAGCCATGCTGCGAGGTCTTTCTTTATCCCTTGAGCCATAGACACAGATACTGATCACATTGCTCTTTGGGTGTTTCAGAGGATCTTGGGCTTTCCATCTGGTCCAGCCCTCACATCTTGTGGGCAAGGACACTGAAGGCCCGAGGGCGAGGGAACTTGGTGGGAATACCTATTAGAGAATTAACCTTATCAAAGGGCAGAGGAGAGTTTGAGCACTGAGCTGGTATGCAGACCTGATGTGCCCTGGAGAGAGACAGGAAACCATCCAGACTGATGGCCAACAGCAGCCTCTGCCATTTCACCCTTCTGTGCTGGTGGCGTCCTCGGCCTCCAGGAGTTTCTTGGCTTGGGGACCCTGGGCAGTGGAGAGATACTTGGGAAGTGGCTTGGGGTATCCTGTGGGTGGAGCCTTTTTTGAAGACCAGTCTAGCCAAGGGACTTTGAACCTGACTATGTACTTTTTCGTCCTCCCTCTGAAAGATTCCCTGGGACTTGGGTGGATGAACTTTTAATCCCGTAGGGCCTAGTGTTTGCCTTACATTTGTACAGATTTTGCATTATATTCCATGAAACGCTGTTGTCGTGGGTTTTAATGTCAGGATAACACTATAAATCATTTACTAACACTTCCAGAAGACACAGGCTTTTAACCCAACGTCTTTGTGTCCATCTTGTCTTTCTCCCCTGGTCTTTGTGTCCATCTTGTCTTTCTCCCCTGGTCTTTGTGTCCGTCTTGTCTTTCTCCCCTGTTGCAGTCCCCAGGTGATGATGTACACTGGGGCCAGACGTTGGGATCAGAAATGCTTTGTCGTTCATCCTTAGGCATGACTCTTTCTCATCGGTGTTCATAAAGCCTCAGTTTCAATTGCCAGCACATATAAAACCTGTGTATTTACATGCATGTGTATTTTTCTGCCATTCTGGCCTTGGTGGGCAGCTGTGGGTTTTAACTGGGCAAACTGCCTTTCAAAATAATGAATCTCAAGTATCCTGTTTGCTTGTTGTCCCCCAAACCCCCTTTCATTGTCCCACCCACAGAAGAATTGCAAAAATGAATTAAGACTTGTGTTTGAAGTTTTAAAAAATAAAAGAGGGGAGAGAAAGCTTACTGCAGTCCATGGACCAGGCCAGTTATGGTTAGGAAAAGTAACTTTTTATATAGAATAAACTATAGACTCCAATCGGTAACATTGATCATGAGGGGTTTACTTTCTGCAGATCTGTCAAGATAAGCTGCTTACGGAGAGCCGGGGCTTTCTTTGGCATGACACCTTGAGGTTTGGAGTCCCAGCTTCGCCAGTTAATTTGGGTTTGGTTTTGGCATGGAGAAAGCAGGACCAGCTTTATTCATGGTGCAGTCAGAGTTCTGCTGGCTGGGAAAAAAATTATAGGCATATTTATTTTATTAAAACTTTTTGAAACGTTTATTTTTGGGCGACAGAGAGACAGAAGGGGGGAGGCACTGAGAGAGGGAGACACAGGATCTGAAGCAGGCTCCAGGCTCTGAGCCATCAGCACAGAACCGGACATGGGGCTCAAACCCACGAAGCATGGGATCAGGACCTGGGCTGAAGTCAGACGCTCAACTGACAGCCACCCAGGTGCCCCAATTATAGGTGCCTTGGGTGTTCTCCATCATTGGGCACTATCTTGAGAGGCCGCCTCCCCTTTCCCCCAAGTGTGGGGCCCTTGAAAGGGCTTAAAGCGGCCTTTCCTATACTGTATCTGTGAAAGAGGCTTTCTTGTGGTCGAGAATGTGCTGCATCAGCCCTCCTCCCCCTCTGGAGATGCCTGAAGATGATTAGTGTCTTAAAGGCTCTGAGAAGCCCTGTAGCAAGTGCTCCCAAAGGTCTTTATCCAGGGATCTTTATTCTGCTGAACATAGTGGGGGAAATACCGCCTTCAGCCAGGAACAGGAAACAAAGACAAGAACTTGTAGGCTTAGTGTCAGCTGCGCTTTATGTTTTCATGATGCTGGGGCCCCATTTGAGATTCCAATTTAAATCGGTGGGTTGAGGAGAGGCTGGTGACCACGTGAGCTTCCCCTCTGTCAAGGGAGATGCTTTGCAAAGGGAGGCAGAGTGCGTTCTGGGCACGATGCTAGCAGTTAAAGTGCGTTCTGGGCACCATGCTAGCAGTTAAAGGCCTATTTCACTTAGTCCTTTCGACGAGGTGAGGAAACGCTGCCCAGAGAGGTCTGGGTGCCTGGGGTCCTTGCTCCTACCACTCTTGTCCCTGCGTGCCAGTTAGCCTCCTGTCAAGGGCATGCTCACTGAGTTTGCCTGCAGACAACAGTCCCAGAGCAATGCTGATGGCTGTGGGTGTGTTTGAGCCTGAGGCTGCTCAGGGCAGGGGAAGGGCTGGGCTGCAGACAAGGAATGCTTTTTAAAACAAAAAAGGAAATGCTGGCTCAGAATGGAAAGGAAAGGAAGCAGCTTCCTGTTTCTCCTGCTGGCTTTTTGAAGGGAGGGGCTCACCCCCGTGGCCAGTGGAGGCCTGGGTCTGCAGGGCCACCTTGCATGGGCTAGTTGTGCTCCCCCACACCACTGCCTGAGCTCTTAGAAATAGAGGGCTGCTCTCACCCTTTTTCGTTTTCTCCAAATGGACGCATGGTTTCCAAAATAACTATCTATACACATTACAAAATGGATGTATCCTAATAGCTGATTTTTACCGAAAGCTTTCTCCATGCCTGGCTCCCCCCACTCCCACCCCGTTAGGAGTTTTATGTGGCATTTACTCCTCCCAGCAACCTTGTGAGGAGCGTCCCATCGTGATCCCCACTTTACAGAGAAAGAAACCAAGGTGCAGAGAGGTTAAGCGACTTGCCCAGAGACGCACAGCTAAGGAGAGACCCAGCAGTGAGGTAAACACAGTCTTAATGACCTGCTAGTGCTGCCTGACTTGCGCGTGCAGACCCCGCTCTTCCACTGGAGGAATCTGTTAGCATAGAACCATCGTTTGAGTCTGATGGGCTTTGTCTGGGACCCAGAGGGCCGCCCCCCAGCCCTGGTGATTTTTGGGTAAAATGCCTGGGCCTGAGTTTACAGTTTTGTTGCAATGTTATGGCAATGTTCGAACAAGTGCAAGACTAGAGAGAATGGTCTGGTGAATCCCCGCGTCGCGATCTCCCAGTTCAGTGATAACCAGGTCATGGGTCATCTGCGGCATTTCCCCTCTGGTTTGGAGAATGATGGCGCTAGGTGGTTGGTCTTAAGTAACCAGAGTGACCTAGGAGGTCTTCTAGTCCAGTCCTCTGCCTCTGGCAGAGCCATACCTACCCTAGCGGGCGGGAGGAATCTCTACCCCTTTTCCAATAAAACGACCGTCTCGATGTCCTGCAGAAGCTTCCTCTGGCTGCTGGCGGCCCATCTGTTGCAGGGAGGCTGTCTCTCCGGCTAAGTCAACTCTCCCCCCGAACCCAGACCCTGATCTTAGAGGGTGAGGCCAGTGCGTCACGTCCCTGGTCTCCAGCTCCACCAGAGCCTGCGGCCATGCCACGGCAGTCCCGATTCCCAGTCCACTCGTTTCCCCAGTTCTGTGTCCCCTTTTCTGCCTTTTCTCTTGCTTCTTGCTTTATCCGCATCCCACGTGATGTGTGTGTTTCAGCTGACGCTCGCGGACCCCGGGAGAGCAGTGGGTGAGTACAGGCAGGTCCCGGTCTCCAGGAGCTCCCGCCTCTGCGTGCACGGCGCCTTTTGTGTCTCACGCTCTGCTCTGTCCCTTCTGATGCCTGCTCTTGCTGACCTCTCTCCGGCGTCTTTTCTCAGGGGTTTCTTGTCCTCAACAAAGGTGGTTTCCTTTGTTGTTCTGTCTCATCTTTGCTTTTTGCTGCATTCCCACAGGCATTTTCCAGGTGCCCCATCACTTTTCACTGGAGATCTGTAGTGGCCTCCTTAACACAGTCCCGATGGCATCATGGAGAAGGACGGCCTTGAGCACCAGAGGGCCATTGCGGGGTCCAGTGAGGACCTCAGGGTGTGCATGGGCTCTGCGGAGAGGTCACATGCACATCGGGACTCTACTCTAGTCCTTGCTTGCTCTGTAACTTTGGACAACTTCTTTAGCTTTCTGGACCTCATCTTCTTGTTCATTAAAAGGAAATGGGCATAGGTTTCTTTTGGGCTCTTGTGAGGTGTTGCAGAAGGTGTGTTGGGCAATGCTTGGTCATTCAATACTTTTATTAAAAATATTTTTTGGGGGGGCACCTGGGTGGCTTAGTCGGTTGAGCATCTAACTTAGGCTCAGGTCATGATCTCGCGGTTTGTGGGTTTGAGCCCTGCATTGGGCTCTGTGCTGATAGCTCAGAGCCTGGAGCCTGCTTCAGATTCTGTTTCTCCCTCTCTCTCTGCCCCTCATCCCTTCCTCTCCCCCGCCACTTGTGCTTTGTTTCTCTTTCTCTCAAAAATAAATAAACGTTAAAAATAAAAATTAAAAAAAATTTAAATGTTTTTTTTGAGAGAGAGAGTGTGTGTATGTACAAGCAGGGGAGGGTCAGAGAGGGAGGGGGAGAGAGAATCCCAAGCAGGCTCCATGCTGTCAGTGCAGAGCCCCACATAGGGCTCAAGCTCATAAACTGTGAGATGGTGATCATGACCTGAGCCGAAATCAAGAGTCAGAGCTTACCCGACTGAGCCACCCAGGTGCCCCAGGATTCAATGCATTATTCTAAAACACCTGTTCATGATTCTCTGTTCTCTTCCATTTGGCCATTTGAATTGGTGCATGGTATTTCATCCAGTGCACGGGCCATAGCTTGCCAAAGCATTTCCCCTGTTATTGGACATTTCGGTTGTTTCCAGATCTCTGCTGTGATCAACGTGACTGGAATCATCTTTCTACAGGCACTTTTTTATTTTTGTTCCAATTATGAATTCATTTCCTTGGGATAATTCTCAGGAATGGAATTATTGGGTCAAAGAGCATGGATATTTTTTTGTGTGTGTGATGGGGATCGCTACTGTTCTGTTTTATGCTGTTAGAATTACAGCGTTCTTAAAAATGGTACTTCTGGGTAAATATCTTCTCTTTTCTTTACAATCTTCTTGGGCTCTGTTCTTTTCCCTGCACCTCTTTCTTTATTTTTATTTTGTATTTTGGGGGCCTGTTAAATCATTCCCTACCTTTCTGTCTTTTATTATGGTTTTAAAAACAGGTATAGGGGCGCCTGGGTGGCTCAGTCAGTTAAGCATCCCACTTCAGCTCTGGTCATGATCTCACGGTTCCTAGGATTGAGCCCCGCATTAGGCTCTGTGCTGACAGCTCAGAGCCTGGAGCCTCCTTCGGATTCTGTGTCTCCCTCTCTTTCTGCCCCTCCCCCAGTCATGCTCTGTTTCTCTCTGTCTCAATAATAGCTAAAAACATAAAAGAAAAAAAAAACCAGGTGTAGCTGATACATAAAACTGTAAGATGTTTAAAGTGGGGAAATCTTTCCCCGTCTTGAGTTGGCCGAGTGTTTCTCTCTTCTGTCCATTCATTCAGTGACTGCTACACATCTCCTGTGTGCCAGGCACAGTTTTAGGTCCCAAGAAAAGAGCAGTGAGAAGCCAGAGAGGTTCCTTTGGTGGAAAGAGGAAGATCAAAGGCCAGCAGACAGAGAAGGTGGCCTGGGAGAAAGAGGCCTGAAGTCCATTAGACTCTAAAGTGATGGGGGAGGGGAGAAGGTTGCTACCTTAGATCGTGTGACCAGGAAAGGCCTCCTTCTCAGAGGTGACGTTTGAGCCAAGTGTTGACAGAAGAGAAGACAGCAGCCTTATGAAGACCTCGGGGAAGGGTATTCAAGGCAGAGGGACTGACCTGTGCGGGCCAGCATGCCTTGAGGTCAGCGGGAAGTGGCGGTCCATGAGGACCACGGTTGGCCATGCGTAACACGCCACGAGGTCAAGGAGGTAGGCACGCATTTGGGACAGTGTCCCTAAAGTTGGGCCACGGTAAAAAATGAATGCACTAATTCTGCAGATAGGTGTTGCCCCCTCAGTGATGTGCCAGACATTGTTCTGGGATAGAGGGGTAAATAAGCAAGTCAGCTTAGCAGCGGAGTTTGTAGGTGAGTAAACCACTAGAAGGTGCTGGAGAGGGTGTGAATGAAAGCCCAGGGGCTGCATAGTGACTCATCTCTACACCCTGAGGTGTGCAGGGACTTGGGAAATGGTTTTTGATTTGAACCAAGCTGTGCTCTCTGCCACCAGCCTTCCCCATGCTAACTGAAACTCCGTTCTCTCCCGTAAGGCCTGGTGGGGTGGGGGGTGGAGGCCCTGGGCCTCTTGCAAGAAAGGGGCCCTGAGAACTGAGGTTGCCAGCTCAGCTGCCACTACCAGGTATGAGTATCTAGGTGCCACTTATGGGAAACAAGCCTGAGAAATAGACATGGGAAACCCCCTTCTTGGCTGAGCTGCTCTGCCCTGCCCCATTCTTCCCGACCAGGGACTCTGATCTGTGAGTCTTGTTGGGAATATAGACTAGAGGACACTGCGCTTTTCAATGTTTTCTTCCCTTCGGGTAGAGCAAAGAGATGGGGGTGAGGCCTGAGCAGATAGTTCAACATACTCACCCTGGGGGCGGCCTGGCCCTGTGGCAGTTCCAGGAGCCGGGGCTGTCGAAGATGTTGGCTGCCGGTTTGGAGCAGCCCAGATGACTCATAAGCTAGAGGGTCCTCTGATAGCATAGAGTTGGGCGCCAGCTTTGACCAGCTCCTTGGGTTTCTAGTATGAGCTTCTTGCCAAATGGGAAGGGAATGCCGGATCCTAGGAATAGAGTATCTTGGGCTTCGTATGTCCTCCTCCCTCCATTATAGCTAACTCGAGGTAGACTTGCCCAATTTTAATAAATCAGGCTTTTTACAGGTGTTCTCTCAGTGGCTTCCTCAGTAATGGTAACTTCACTAGTCTGCTTTGTGGATGAGGAAATAAGGCCCCAAGTCCCACAGCAATTGGTAGAGCTGGGGTTCAAATCTAGAATTGTCTGAGTACGCATGTGCGTTCGTTTCTCTGCACCCCTCAGAACTCTCTCTGAGCTTGGGTCTTGTCTGGAACAGAGAGGTCTGAAAAGGCTTTGGCAACTTAAGCTCAGCATTTTGGAAGAAATGAGGCTATGCAAGGTGGAAAAGGGTTTGAACATCCTTCCTTTTCCATTCTGTCTGAACGGGATTGCCTCAAAGTTGTAAAGAAGATGAGGTGAGTAAGAGGTGGATGGCTCCTGGTCGAGAAGACTTTGGAAGGGGAGAGAAGCATCCTTGAGTGTGGGGGTGGGAGGAGGTGGGTTCAGAGCCAAGGCTCTTACTTGACTCCATCTCAAAGAACTTCACTTCTGTTTCAAAGCGCTCTGCCTAGAAAGGCAGCCTAACGCATCACCTCGCACTTGGGCCCGGTAGGGATGCCTTGGAGACACAGTTAGTTTTCAAATGTCGGTGGTGAATTTTAGGAGAAAGAAAGTCAGTCCCTGGGGAGATTCCCTTTGGTGGCTCTGACACACCCTGGCCCAGGGGCCGAACAGAGGAAAGAAGAATCCATCTGCGAATGGAAACTTGTCTCTTCAGGGGACAGGAAACTTTTTCTGTGTGGTTGGTCTGGTGGTTTCGGAGGAGAGGTGAGCAGTAGAGACAGCATGGGGCCAGTCTTGCAGCCACCTCTGACAATTCTGAGAGTTTTAGGAAGTAGTTAAAATAAAAGTAAAAAGAAACCAAAAGCCAAAGATTTCGTTTAGGCCTGATACCTGTGTGCGGACAGCCTCGCGGGCTGCGACCAGCCACGTGACTCGTGGAACCTGGTAGGTTTGCACTGGTTCCTTCGTACCCTCCCCCACCTTTTGGTCCCTAAGCCAGAGGGGCCTCCTGACCATCCGTAGAAAAAGACTTAGATGGCCTCAAATGACCAGCCCTTGTCCTTGGGCATCTGACAGCGTAAACTAAACTTCCTCTCTGGCCCTGTTTAGTTTAAGCAGTTTCCTGGTCTGGCAGGATTTGTTTTCTTAACACCCTGCTTGTCAAAGCCCGAGTCCCACTTGTCACAGCTCACTGGCCTCCTGGCACCCTGTGGCTGCCAAACTAGGCCGGGCTTGCGTTCTGAAAGTCACACTTGCTATTCCCCTGAGGAAGTGGGGCAGGAGTGGGTTCCTGAGGTCCACTGCCTGGGTTCACCACTCTGGCCGCCTCTTCCCCATTTTGATCATAGAGTGGATTCCTTTTTCCCTCTCTTTTTTTTTTTTTTTTTAAGTAAATTCTCCCAGTATGGGGCTCGAACTCACAACCGCAAGATCAAGATTAGCATGCTGTACCAACTGAGCCTGCCGGGCACCCCCACAGGGGTGGATTCTTGGTCTTTTTCTGGAAAGCTCTGCTGGCCAGTGGCCTACTCCTGCATTCATATAAAAGGTCAGGAGGGTCTATCCACATGTTCTGGCACTCAATGGCATAGGTTCAAGCACCGCTCTCTTCCTGGCCTGCTGTGCATCTTTGGGCAAGTGGCTTAACCTGTCTGAGCAACAGGTTCCTCATCTATAAAATGGGGATTACAACAGGATTGGCGTGCCTAGTGAGTGAGACGGGCCGTGGAAGGCACAATGCCCAGCACACTGTAAGAGTCCTTTTATATTTGTTTTTTTCAACAAGTATTTCATTAGTGGGCTGGGCACTGTTCTAGACTTGGGGAAATAACAGGTAACAAAATGGATCAAAAGGCCGGCTTTGTAGAAGTTCGGTTTCGGTGCTGGGAGATGGTAGGCAGTGAGTGAGTAAGTAAAACAGATTGTTGGTTGAATGGTCACTGTGCTGCAGGAAAAGTGAAAGCCGGGAAGGGTGCCAAGGGCAGGGGGCGGTATAATTTTAAATGACGGGTCAGGACGGCTTTGCAGGGAAGGGAGTATTTGAACAAAGACCTCAGAAGGGTGGAGAGGGATACCATGGGGACTGATCTGGGAAAAAGCTTTGGGAGCTGAACACCAGCAAGGGCACAGGCCCCAGGGCATGAGTGGGAAGCTCTCACGCAACTCGGAATGGAGCCCGGGTAGGTGGAGGCTGCCCGGTGCCCCGGGGGATGCACAAGGAGGTGCCCGTCTCAGGTGAGCCTGGAGTCTCAGAGCCAGGAGGAAGGGGTGAGGGGAGCGGAGGCTCGTGAGAAGTGCTAGGGCCATGGGAGACTCTTCAGTGGGCCTCGAGTCTGTCCTGTAGGATCCTATAGGGATGCTGAAACTCAGCCCTCATTTCTTATTAAAAAGTGGGGTCTGGGGATGCTATATGCACTACACCTGCTACCAAAAGCCCTGCTGTGGACTTATGGAGAATGCACTTGGACGTGGGTCCTGTGCCTGAGCCCAAGGGTGGGTGGCCGAGCCCCGGCCTGGGCGAGCGGCGGCCGCTTATATTCGTCCCACAAGCCTTCCTGGGACATTGGGGAGAGTGGATGATGCCGGCAGGTGTTTCTCTTACCCCTTCTGCAGCCCCAGGACAGCAGACACTCTCTGACTTGGTTCGTTCCTCCAGGGGAACTTACTCGAAGGCAGGTATTCAGCAGAAAAGAGATGTACAATTTACAAGGGTATGTGCATTATGCATTATCTGGAATACAAAAGAACCCCGCCCCCAATAGGCACCCACCGGCGAGGGAATGGTTAAACATGCCGTGGGGTGGCACGCGATGGGTTATGAGGTGGGCGGCTGCGCGTTAGGAAGGCTGGGTGACCCCGCGACCATGTCTGTGGTCTTACGTTCACTGGAAGTATACAGAGTGCAAACTGGCATGTGTGTAGCATTTGTCGTTATGAGAATATGTAAAAGTATATCTGCATGTGGAAAAATCTAGAAGAGAAGCATTTATCGTTATAGGAATGTATAAAAATATATCTGCACATGGGAAAATCTAGAAGAGAAATGCATTCTGGGGCGGGGGAGGACTGTTCTTGGAAAAATTCCTTTATGATCTTTATTTTCATTCATTCATTTTTTTAAAGTTTATTTTTATTTATCTTGAGAGAGAGAGAGCACGTGTATGAGTGGGGCAGGGGCAGAGAGAGAGAGAAAGAAGGAATCTCAAGCAGGCTCTGCGCTGAAAGTGCAGAGCCTGACACAGGGCGTGAACCCACGAACCATGAGATCATGACCTGAGCCAAAACCAAGAGTTAGATGCTTAACCGACCGAGCCACCCAGGTGTCCCATCATTCATTCATTTATTAAGGTAACAAATATCCGAGTGCCTGCCACACTGGAGGTGTGAGCTGGGTGCCCAGATACAGTGGTGGACCTGACCAGGGACCCCCGCCCCAAGGCCACGTTTGGCTCAGCGCCCCAGGACTGAAGGCTAGCAGCCTGGTGGGATGTGACCTCATACCCGCAGGAATCAACGTGAGGCGTGGCCCCGCAGCTTTCCCTCGGGGTGTTCAGGCCTCTGTTGAGTCTGTCCTGGATTTGGCTGCGAGGCAGAGAAGTTTCCAGAGCCACCTCCCCTCCTGAACTGTTCCTGGCAAGCAGTCCTGTAGGAGCAGAGCCTGCTTGGCACCGAGAAGACCCCAGGACTTGGCAGCACCACCTGAGCAATGGTGGGGCGCCCAGTCCGCACCCATATCCCTGTGACTGTGAGGCCATCTGTCATCTGCGTGAGGGGCTGTCCCAGGAAAAGGAGAAGCGCTACAGGTGGCTGTCTCTCGGTGCCAAACATGCACAGGGTAAACCCCGCCTGGGACGCCGTCCCGGGAGGCTGGGGGTTGGGCTCAGACTCATGTGGAAATGCTAGACAACCACTTACGGCTCTTGCTGCCCACACTGTAAGTGCTTTGGGTGTTTGGACAGTGGACGGAGGTGACGAGGAGGACGTTTATGATGAGAGCAAACATGTATTGAATGGTCTCGATTCTGGGCTCTTGGCCGGCACCCAGAATACCACAGCTGCGGTCCTTCCAGCCGCCCTGGGAGGCCGGTGCAGCTCTCTCTGCCATTGCCTAGGAGGGAACTGAGGCCCGGACAGGTGTGCTGGCCTCCTGATGCCACACGGAGGGGACAGTGGTGAGATCCAAACCCGAATCTGGCTGATTACAGAGCCAATGCCTTTGCATTTTCCATGTCACAACACGCTTTGACTACACCGAGAAAGGTGTCCCCAGTGGACCCCTCTCTGTCTCCTTCCACTCCCCACCCATCCCTCCCAGAATGTCATTGTCTCTCCCTGTGGTGGCCCCTCCACTCGGCACACCACATGCTTCCGGGACAGCCTTTTTTTCACTAAGAAGGGTGATTAGAGTCCTTTTGCATTAAAGGAAGGGTTTCCTGTCTCTCTAAAGGACAAAGACTATGGGTGACCTCTTCATCCAGAAGCTTTAGAGCCTAATGCAGTGCTTGGCACGTATATGAGTATTGTGATCGGTGCTCAGTGAAGCTCACCGCATTCCTGGAGAAATAGCGTGAATCGGTGCAGAAGCTGGAACCCGACAGCCCGGGGCTGCCTTGTGCCTGTGCTGTCAGCTGTCTAACCTTGGTGAAGTCATCATTTCCCTGGGTGTCAGTTTCCCCATCTGTGCTGTGGTGACAGTCCTCGTGCAGCTGGGGCCGCCGCGAGACCTCGGTGAGGAAACGCATACAGAGCTTTGCCACAACCAGCAAACCGGCAGTCGATGAACGTGACTTGCTCCTCGCTGTTATGGAGGAGGTTGAGCCGAGCTGGACCTCCCGGGAGACTCGCCACCTCCCAGGGGTGGGCTCTTCCCCTGTCCGTGGCTGCAGAGCCCCGACGAAGTCCCAGCGAAGGCCACCCACCTCCCTGTCTGTTCTCTACCTGTGTGGAAGTCTGCTGGTGGGGTGGGTGTGAAGGTCATTTCCCCAGGAAGCCTGGATGCACGTGCCTGGGGGTTGGGGGGACGAAACATTGGGGTCGAGCGAGGCCCGAGCCCTAGCGGTGTCCCTCTGTGACCCTGGATAGGCCCCCTTGGCTTCAGGGACCCCGTTTCCTAACATGGGAGGTGAGAACAGTCATGGCCACTCCATGGGGTCATTGCTGGAATGACAAGAATAGGATCCAGGCCAAAAGACACAGGGCTCTGCAGGCCCTCAGCAGACGTGCCTGGATCCTTCTGGAGGGTGAGTGCCACCCTCGCACCCGTGTGAGTCCCCCACAGCCTGCACCAGCAAGCGAGGAGAGGATCAGCAGACCCCTGGGTTATAGCTGTAGCAAGCTGGGTCCACCTCTTCTCACCCTCCCTTGACCTTGCTCTTCCTTTTGTTTGTCTGAGGCAGGTGCGCCAAGGCGTGGAAGGTGTCTTCCCCAGTGCAGGTGACAGAGATGCACCCTTGTGAGCCTCGCTGGTTTTTCCTCCTGCTTTCCCTGCTCAGACCCGTCTCTTCCTTCCCTGTTGGGCACCAGGGCAGGATGCGAATGGCAGACACTTGGATCGTGGTTCTGGCTTGTTTTCAAAGGGGGTCACCTCACCCCTCTGCTGGGGGTTTCTTTCTCCTGCTGGGTTTCCTGGGTGAGGGGTGTGAGGATCACTGACTCCTAGCGGGGCAGCTGCACCACACAGACTGATGGTTGGGGTAACTGCTGGCGTTAGGGGTGCAGCTGGGGACATCAGGGTTCAATGACATTCTCTGCAGTGCAGCTGGCCATGCCTGTAAGGGTGCTGGTGGGTGTTGTGGAGAGGAATCCAGAGAATTCGTGTGTGTGTGTGTGTGTGTGTGTGTGTGTGTGTGTGTATGTGTATGCACGTGCGCCTGTGTGTGTGGAAGTCTGAATGTGTATACGGTCTCATTGAACTTGAGGGAAAGATTTAATGATGAAGAATTCCTTTAAAAATGTAAGTCAGCTCAGGGCATCTGGGTGTCTCAATCAGTTAAGTATCTGACTCTTGATTTCGGCAGGTCATGATCTCATAGTTCTGGGATCGAGCCCTGTGTTGGGCTCTGTGTTTGGCATACAGCCTGCTTGAGAGTCTCTCTCTCCCTTTGCCCCCACGCCCCTCTGACTAAAAATAAATAAATAAACAAATAAATAAAAGAAAATAAAAATGTAAGTCAGCTCATGTCAGCTCGCTGCAGAGAGCCTTCTGTGACTCAGTCCACTTGGGGTAGAAGCCAAAAGTCAAGGTGAGGGTTTCTCTCCTCTTTTCCATTCTCACTCTGCCCCAACCCTGTTGGCTTCCTTCCTGTTCCTCGAACACCAGGCATCCCACCTTGAGCCTTTGTCACTTGTGCAGTGCTCTCCCCCCAGCTGCCCACGCGGCCTACTCCCCTGCTGAGTGAGTGAGGTCTTCTCTGACCACCCTGGTTAAAGCGAGCCCTCCCTGCTCTCTCCCCCGCCGGCTTCGTGTCCCCCCCACTGGTTTTTCTCATGATTGCCGTCTTTCCTTGCTAGAACGAAAGCTCTAGAAGGGAAAGGATTTATATCTGTTTTATTCACTCCTAGATCCTCAATACCTGAGCAGAGTGGACTCTTCGATACAATTCAAATGAGTAAAAGAAAGAAAAAAGTAACTGATAAAATGACCAGTGCCTAGTGCAATTTGTCTTTCAGAGCCCAGCGGGACCCATTGAGTAATTTTCCAATTTAGGGAAATCGGAGTTGTTATAACACTAGTCAGGCCTCCAGTGGGGTCTGGGTGAGAGCTGTCTGTGTGTGTGTGTGTGTGTGTGTGTGTGTGTGCGCGTGTGCGTGCTGTGTCTGCCAGGAGGACGCTGGGTGTGTCCCAGACTTCTGTGACTAAGGCTGTGGCTCTGCGCTGCAGGTGTGAGGAGCCCCTTATTCAGAATCCTGAGATGTAGGTGCGGTTAAGTTATGTGAGTGTAGGCACTGAGGATTTGGGTTAAGGATCAATTAGGATTTAAAAAGAATTAGGTCCTAAGGATGTTAATTGCAGCATTATTTCTACTGACAAAGAATTGCAAGTAACCAAAATAGTCAATATCCTGAACATGCAAACTTGGCACGTTGCGTAAGTTAAACTGGCGCACGTCTAGATCTGCTGGCCTTTAAAAACACCGAAGGGCGCCTGGGTGGCCCAGTCTGTTCAGCACCCGACTCTTGATCTCAGCTGGGGTCTTGATCTCAGGGTTGTGACTTCAGGCCCTGCATTGGGTTTCCTGCTGGGCATGAACCTACTTTAAAAAAAAAATAAAACTTGCTAAGGAATTAACTGCTTCAGTGGAAAAGGAACTCATAATATAGCATTAATAGAAAAGAATCAGTTAGTAAAACTAATAAAAATGAAATGCATAGAGGAAAAAGAGAAGGTTACGCACACCCTTGTTAATGGTGGGTGGCTGTCCCTGAATAGTGGCATAATCACTTATTTTCTTCTTGATGTTTTCTTTCCTAGTTTTTCCTCAATAATATTCATTTCTCATGTATTAGGGAAAAAAGTCATGTTATAAGTGTAAAAGTATTTAGGACAGATTTTCACCTACTTTAAAACATGACAGACATTTCTTATGTTTTATTTAAAACAAGTTTTTTTTTTTAGTTTATTTTTTGAGAGAGTGAGCTGGGGAGGGGCAGAGAGACAAGGAGAGAGAGAGAATCCCAAGCAGGTTCCACCTTGTCAGCACGGAGCCCCATGTGGGACTCGAACCCCTGAACCATGAGACTGTGCCCCAAGCCAAAATCAAGCGTTAGATGTTTAACTGACTCAGCCACCCAGGTGCCCCTCTTATGTTTTATTTTTATGCCTTCTGTAATGTTCTAACCATTTGACTACCCAGACCTGTCCCAGTCTTCATGCAGGTATCTGCTCATCAGATGTGGCTTGAGTCTCCTGATCAAAGAATAGAGTTTTTTCTTTTCAAATGTGTAAACTAGGCGCCTGAGAGTGAGGAGGGATAAAATGGAAAATTTGCAGAGCAAGTCCTTGATGGGTTCTTTGAGGTGAAATGACATGTTCTTAAAAATGATCTAAGACCAGGAAAGAGAACGTTAGATCCTATCAGCTCAGTTATGAGTGACATAGAAATAACAGACCAGTGCTTTTCCTCGGTGACTTAGGCGGACCTCCACTGCAGAGTCAACTTCATGGGACACCCTACCTCACACCTGGAACTTCTGGTGAGCGGGCTGTGGAGAGGAAAGTAGAATGCTCCTCCCAGGCTCTGGCCCTCCTGACGAAAAACGGGAGATTGGCCGTCAGGATTGCCATCGGGTGCCTCCTTGCCCTCTTACCCCGTTCAAAGCAAGTGGCTTCGATTCATGGGGTCCTCAGTACAAACCGACGGCCGTGGACATTGGCCTGCCTGCCTCTCTGGCTGTCAACCCCCATGCCCACCCCTGTGGCTGCTCCCAGAGACTGTCCCTGACCCCTGGCGACGGGCTGTCTGCCACAAGGTATGCCCTCCAAGATTTGTGGGTCTGGACCTGAAGGGTCCAGGTGTTTAATGTTTATTTACTTTTGAGAGAGAGAGAATTGAGGGAGGGGGAAGGGCAGAGAGGGAGGGAGACACAAAATCTGAAGGAGCCTCCAGGCTTTGAGCTGTCAGCACAGAGCCCAGTGAGGGGCTCAGACCTACAAACCGTGAGATCATGACCTGAGCCGAAGTCGGATGCCCAACCAGCTGAGCCACCCAGGTGCCCCTGGCCTTTTGTTGATAAGGAGATGGGCACATGGGGGACAGTAGCTCCTTAGCGTTTGGTGGGGACCACTGCTCAGGCCTATAGGACAGAGTTACACTAATTCGGTGTGACACTTTGCCTGTTATCTGGCAATAGCCTGTCTGGCTACTTCTCCCTGTCCCCTGAACCTTTGTGAATAGCCACGCTGTCATCTCCCCTGGGCTCTGCTCTTTCGGGCCATCAAACTTCCTCTCCCTGGAATGCCTGGAATTCCCCCTTGTCTCACTGGACGGCCTCTGTCCTGTTTTCTTTCTCTTTCTTTCCTGTCCTGTCTTTCCTCTGCGGGGAATGTGCTGGGCCCTGGGCCCTGAGCATCTTGGGTTCTAGACCTCCCCTGCCTTTGTTCCTCCGTGGCCCCCTGTCCTATGAGTGCTGGAGACTTCTCTCTTGCCCTCTCCTCCCCCGGTTGGCGTGGTGCGTTTCCTAGTGGGCCCTCTGGCCTCTAGACTTGGCCCTTGCCTACCCATCCGGAAAGAGACTTCGCTCACACCTTCCCAAGGTGGGTATTTTCACCTTCAGATTGCATACGCGTGCTACCCTGTCATGTCCATTATCATACTGCATGTACACAGCTAGACCCTGGAGAGGTTGTGATAAGGAAAGTTCTAGTTTCTTCATGCAGCCCCCTCTGAGGGCCTCTGAACTAGAATTCCTGAATCGAGAACTTACTTGAGGGAGTGTCAGGGATGGCGTCTCTCCTGCCTCCTCGCTGCTGGCTTCAAGTGAGGTGGACTTTGCCGCTTGGAGGGAAGCTCGCCTTCGGGTCTGAGGCGCATTGGCCTGATTGTTGTGATGGTCTGGGTCAGTCCCAGTGCTTGGGGGTCCCTGTGAAGACCTATCCCCCCAGGAGCGTGATATCTTGTTCACAAAGTCCATAGGGGGATGATAACAATACTGACACTTTGATGTGACATTTACTGAGCACCTCGTGTGGGCCGGATGCGATAGCGCAGATCTGTGGTAGAGGAAGCCGTCACGTCGAGGAGCCCCGCCCTCTGGCAAACCTGACCAGTAGGCACATAATTCCTGTCCGGTGCGATGGGGAGGTGCCCGAAGAGCACGGGGGGCCTGTGAGTGAGGGGGTCCGAGGTCAAGGACTACTTCTCAGAGGAGGTGGTGCTTGATCTGAATCTTGACCCTTCCCAGTCAGAAGAGGACAGAGAATATTCCAGGCAGAAGGGTGGGCTGGGCCTCCGGGAGTCACATGTTGTTTAGTGCCTCGGCGGTGGTGCCCCAGGGATGGTAATTCATAACATGCATCTCTCATTCTCAAGATCTTTGAAGAAGTTTCCATGATTGAGTCCTTTACTAACACTTCCCTCCCTATGGGATTTAAGGATTTATCCCCATGTTTGTAGATGTGGGCCCATCCCGGAGAGGTTTAGGGAACTTCCCAAAGAGGCCCAGTGGTCAAGCCTAGATTAGAGCCCCCTCCCCATGCTCAGCCCACCTCCCCACCCCTGAGCATCACCCCCTGGCTTGGCCTTCCCTGCACGGTAAGTGGGGGAGGGGTGGATGGATCCTGCTCTCTTGATTTCTTTGGAACTCCTGGGGAAATAACCCCTGCTTCAGCGTCGGGGAGGGGAGTGGGAAGTCACAGGCCCGAGTGGCCCCTTGCAGGCAGAGGCCATTCAGAGGAAGTCCAGACCCTTGCTAGAGGGCGGGTTCCCGTGGACTGGGCTGTGTCTCGCTCAGTGGGCGGGAATAGGCTTCAGTGCCAGACAGACCTCAGTTTGCCAGTTGCTAGCTCTGGAGCATTGGACAAGTTACCCCCAAAGCCTTGATTTCCCCCTCTATCAAATGGGATAGCAACGGACTTTTCCCAGGACTGCGTGAGGCCTCTCAGTCAGGTGCCTTATGCAAAGAGCTTAGCAGCCTGCCTGGTACGTATTTAGCTTTAAGGTAAACGTTCTTTAGATGTGGGCTGTTGTGATTCCCTGCCGTGCTCCCAGTGTGCCTCGCTCCCAGTGTGGTGCCACGTGTCGGAAAGGATATATGAACTCAGGTTTGTTAGCATTTGTTAAATAAGAAAGTTTTACAATTTGGAGTGAGTTGTTTCTGGCTGCCAATAAATGAAGCAGGAGTGGTAGGTTTTTACTGCAGGGAAAACCATCCAGTTTTCGAGAACTCCCCCGCCTCTGAGGTTTTATGATGCTTCTGCACAGCCCTTAAGGATTTTCTTCAGTGTAAACACACTGAGAAGGGTGGCACTTTACGACCAGAGTCTGGTTTGGCCCCTGGTGCCTCTCTGCTGACCTGGGGCTGGGATCTAAGGCTGCTGATCCGGCAGGTCTTGTGCCTGGGTGCTGGCACGTAGATGCCAGAGTGCTTTCTCCCTGCCAAATGTGGTTACGACTGCGGAGAGGCCACAATGTGGAACTTGTCCAGTGGGTTCGCTGGGCAGTGGTTTGCCAGGAGGTGGTTTGCTAGGAGGACGCCTGCTGAGGACGTGGGAGTGGCCGTGCGGCTGACAGTGCCTGGAGTATTGGGGCCGGAACCCCGGAGCCTCCCCTCCTGCCTGTCCTTCCGTCTGTCTGTCGGAGCGCCCACAGGCTGAAGCAGCAGCCCAGGGGACCTGGGGTCCGGAGACTCTAGATTTGGAGGCTCCCACCCTGGGACCTGGGAGGGGGGGGGTGCCTCCCCTGATGCTCCCTGCCCCCTCCATGGGGTGGGGGAAGGGCTGCAGGAGGGTTAGACCTGCCTGGGCAGGTGGTCCTGGGGCTTGAGCAGCCTGGGTGTCCCTGAACATGGGCCTGCGCCTGGAGACTTGGCTTCCCCTTCTGAGTCCGCTGCTCACTTACCATGTGGCTGCAGAGGGGACGCTCAGACGCTCTGGGCTGCAGCTTCTTCAGCTGCAAAATGGGGAAACTGGCCCCTTGGGTACTTTCCCGATCTATGATGCTGAAACACCCTGGAGAATTGCCAGGGACTGTTTTCTTTTCTTTTCTTTTTTTAGCAGGCAATGCATACATGTGGTAAAAGACACTGAAGTTATAAAAGGATATAGAGTCAATGTAAACCTCCCTATACTGCACCTCACTGCCTCCCAGCTTCCATTTTCAGAGACATTTACTTTGAAGTTTTAAAAGATTTTTTTTTACCCGTATGCATCCACCCTTAATGTTTTTGAATTATGAGATATTATATATCCAAAAGCATGCATGGGGCACCTGGCTGGCTCAGTTGGTTAAGCGTCCAACTCTTGATCTTGGCTCAGGTCATGATCTCGCAGTTCCTGGGATAGAGCCCTGTATTGGGCTCTGCACTAATAGCAAGGAACCTGCTAGGGTGGGATTCTCACTCTCCCTCCCTGTCTGCCCCTCCCCTGTTCACATGTGCATGGGCACTCTCTCTCAAAATAAACTTAAAAACCCCCACAAAAGCATGCACAAAACATATGTGCAGTTTAAAGAATGATAAACTAAACTCCTATGTACCTAGTACTCAGGTTGAGAAGTAGAAAATGCCCAGCGTTGGGGCACTTGGGTGACTCAAGTTGACTGAGTATCTGACCTGGCTTCAACTCAGGGCGTGATCTCACAGTTTGTGAGTTCGAGCCCCGCATTGGGCTCTGTGCTGACAGCTCAGAGCCTGGAGCCTGCTTTGGATTCTGTGTCTCCCTCACTTTCTGCCCCTCCCCCGCTCATGCACTGTCTCAAAAATAAATATTAACATTAAAAATTTTTTAAAATCAAAATATCCTGTAAGAGGCCCTGTTGCATCAGCCTTCCTAACCTGCCAATCATTTCTCGAACCACATGGCAATGCTCTAGCAGGAAGCCCTACATGACTCTGGTCCCCTTGCGGTTGGATGTCCTGTGCCACCCTCCTTGCACCTTCCAGGAACCCGCATCACCTGTCTGATGCCTCCCATCCCTGTGTGGCCCCCCCCCCCCCGGGTCTTCAAGAGTGTGGGCTCCCAGCAGGGCGTGTGCCGTCGATGCTGGAGAAGTGCACGGAGGGAACGCAACTGAAGGCTTCCCTCCAGGCAGAAAAGTTCCTTTTCTTTTGATTGTGCAATGTCCCTGTGAGGGGCCTGGGTCTGCCCTTCCCCTTTTCTTCATCTTTCTGCAGACCCGGAGTGAGGCAGGGGGACGGTTTGGGTGTTCAAGCCCAGGCCGCTGTGTCTCTGAGCCTCTCCTCCCACTTTTCCATTCCTGCTTCCTCTGCGCCCTTCCTCATTTCCTCTTTCCCATTTTGTTGTTCCTTTTCTCTTTCTTCATCTCCACACCTACCCCTTTGAACTAAAATCCCTGGAGAGCTGGCCGATTCTTCTGTCCACCTGTGCAAAAGCTTTGGCTGTTCTCTCCTTTCTCTGGGGCTCTGAACATGGATGGTCCTGGCCTGGAAATTGTGGGGCGGGTGGGGGGCACCTGGGTGGCTCAGTCAGTGAAGAGTCTGGCTCCAGCTCAGATCATGAGCTTGCGGTTCGTGAGTCCGAGCCCTGTCAGGCTCACTGCTGTCCCACAGTCAGCTCCAGATCCTCTGTCCCTCTCTCTCTGTCCCTCTCTCTCTGTCCCTCTCTCTCTGTCCCTCCCTGGCTTGCATGTTCTCTCTCTTCCCCTCCCCTGCTTACACTCTCTCTCTCAAAAAGAAACATGAAAAAAATAAAGGAACAGAAGTTGTGGGGTGGTGGGCAGTAAGGTCCAAGGGCAGCGAATCGGCGGTGTCGGGGCCGTGGCTCTCTTTTGCTTCTTCTTTCTTCTGAGCAGATCTTCTGCCACTGGTCTCTTTACTTCCTTGTGTGGCTGTGACATGCGGAGGACAGACCTGCCCAGGAGGTCATGAACAGGAAGCAGTAGGGTTTTGGAGGGTGAGGGCCTGGGAGGCGGTGCGGTTCTCAGGGAGAAGATGAGATGGAGGTACCTTCTCAAAGTGACAGTCCTCCTTTGGTTCATGCGTCTGGGCCAGAAACGTGGTGACTTAGAAGCTTGTCAGAGTTGGTGCAGAGAGGCCAGCGGACCTAGGTCTGGAAGCTTTGTTAAATTTGCGGGTCTGTATGGGCCTGTGTGCTCAGTCCCTCGCCAGAAGGCAGTAAAATGCTTGCCAGAATCGGGGCACCTAGGTCTATGCAGGCTCCCCCGTCTGTCAGGACACTGGAGGGGCCTTAGAGAAATGACTACATCTCGGGGCCCCTGGGGGGCTCAGTCGGTTAAGCGTCCAACTTCAGCTCAGGTCATGGTCTCACGGTTCATGGGTTCAAGCCCTGCGTCAGACTGTGCTGACAACTCAGCTTGGAGCCTGCTTTGGATTCTGTGTCTGCCTCTTTCTCTCTCTCTGCCCTCTCCTCCTCTCTCTCTCTCTCTCTCAAAAATAAATCAACATGAAAAAAGATGTAAAGATATATAAATGCTAGCAGTGATTAATATCTTTTAGGTGGATGCAAACATGGCAGGCAGAACGGTCCTCCTTTTCTCCCCTAGTGAAATCTTCCGTGGACAGCCAGTAGACGAGGAGGATGAAGTGGGAGTGGCACTGGTTGAAAGGGTAGGATGGGGGTAGGGTGTGGGCAGTGGAGGCCCAGGGGTCTTTCTGGTGGGTCCTGAAACCCTTTCCTGTGGTCCAGAGAACAGGCTGCAACCCTTAGACATAACTGAGTTGTGTGAATTGGTACTATGCTTTTGCGTCACACTTTGACAATTCTTATTAAAACTAAAGAGGCACCTAGGTGGCTCAGTCAGTTAAGCGTCCCACTTCGGCTTAGGTCATCATCTCACAGACTGCGAGTTCAAGCCCCACGTCGGGCTCTGTGCTGACAGCTCAGAGCCTGGAGCCTGCTTCAGATTCTGTGTCTCCCTCTCTCTCTGCCCCTCCCCCTCTCACTCTCTGTCTCTGTCTCTCAAAATAAAATAAAGACATTAAAAAAATTTTTTTAATAAAAAGTAAAACTGAAAATGCAGGGGCACCTGGATGGCTCAGTCAGTTAAGCATCCAACTCTTGATTTCAGGTTAGGTTATGATCTCACAGTTTGTGTGTTCAAGCCCTGTGTCTGGCTCTGTGCTGACAACGTGGAGTGTGCTTAGGATTCTTTCTCTCTTCCCTTCTCTGGCTCAAACTCACTCTCTCTCTCTCTCTCTCTCTCAAAATAAAACAATAGCCTGGGTGGCTCAGTGCATTGAGCGTCTGACTTTAGCTCAGGTCGTGATCTCATGGTTTGTGGGTTTGAGCCCCGTGATGGGCTCTGTGCTGGATCTGTGTCCCCATCTCTCTGCTACTTGCCCCCTCCTCAAAAAATAAACATTAAAAAAAAAGCCTAAAAACAAAATCATAACAAAAACCTGAAAATTTTCATTCCTTAGGATTCAGTGTTTCAACTCCTGGGAATCTTGCATACATACGGGTATAGGTTCATTGTAGCGTTGTGTACAATGTAAAAGAAAGATTGAACAATTATGAAATACTCTATGTCTGTAAAAGAGACAAGATAGACCTATGGATTATCCTGGGATTATTTTCATGATCTATTAAGTGTAAAAAAATTAGAAGCAGGACGATGGCATCTTCCTGTGTTTTAAAAGCATACGCGCACATGTCCATACCTCCATGTGTGCACACAGAGCACCCCATCCCTAAGTATTGGAACCGGGTGGAAAGGGTACCTCGCAGATTCCAAACAGGACTTGATGTTCGGGGGATGGGGGGGAAGTTGGCATTTCTTGCTTTATGGAGTTTTTCCTTGCCCAAGAGAGACAAGTTCTTTGGAGCCTGCTTCCTCTGCTCCTCCCTTATTTCCTCTTTCCCTTTTTGTTCTTCCCTTTCTCTTTCTTTATCCCCACACCTACCAGTCTGAACTAAAATTCCTGGGAAGCTGCCTGATTCTTGCATCCACCTGTGCCAGTGTTCTAGCTATAGATCTCTCCTTTCTTTTCTGGTTCTGAACGCTTTCCTCCAAATTAAAGAAAGGCCGTCCTCGGGCTCAGAAAACAACTCCAACGCAGGTGGTGGATTTGCCCAGGGTTCCGCAAATCTTGGCGGGAAGAGCCGGGCTGTGGGTGCGGGCTCCGATGTTCTTAAAGCCAGCCTGCTAAACGGAGGCCCCTGGCTCCTGCCTTGGCAGGCTGGCTCTGTGGGCTGTGTTCCTGATACACTCTGCTCGCCATCTGGTGAGGCAGTTGCTAGGCTGTTAGCAGTGCCTCCCCGCCTGTCTCATTTAACAAGCCACCCAGCTCTCAGGAGGCCTCCCCCTGGCAGCGGGATCTCCCCTTAATTATTTATGGGGGTCAGCCACCTCACGGAACTCCCTTGCTGGAGACAGACGGTACTGATGGGCAGATTAGTGGCACGTTGGGAGGAGAAGCGGGACCAGGAGGGTGCGTGCAACAGCACCAGAAGGGTGGGTGGCCTGAAAATAGAAGTTCAGGAAGCATCTAGGAAGGTGATTTTGCACGCTGATAATCTGAGGTTGTGGTTCAGGGGTGAGCCCAGCTGAAGACCGCCGGCCCAGCACACGTCAGGCTGCCTTTGCTTTCCCATTCAGCCTGGGGAGGGAGGGGTCTGCTGAGCTTGCCTTGAGTTGCTTTGAAATCTGGGGGCACCTGGGTGGCTCAGTCAGTTGAGCATCTGACTTCAGCACAGGTTATGATTTCTCAGTTGGTGGGTTTGAGCCCCGCGTCGGGCTGACCGCTCAGAGCCTGGAGCCTGCTTGGGATTCTGTGTCTCATTCTCTTTCTGCCCCTCCCCCACTTGTGCTCTGCTTCTCTCTGTTTCTCAAAAATAAATATAAAAAAATAAAAAAATGAAATCTGCTCAGAGGTATACCTGCTTGTTCCCAGTGCCACTTAGACGTGTAGGAACTGCCGTGTGTCCCTGGTCAGGATCCTTCTCCAGAGTCAGTAGACCTGAAGCCAAATACCAGCCCCGCCTCTGGGCCATCATGTCACCTTGGCGTGGCCTTTTCTCCCTCAGGCTGAATTTCTTTTTTTTTTTTTTTTTAAGCCTTGG